>CM052662.1:90107769-90220281 GCA_028533165.1 Leontopithecus rosalia
TTGCTCATTCCTTTTTATCCTTTTTTCTCTATTCTTGTCTTCTCGTTTTATTTCATTAAGTAGGTCTTTGACCTCTGACATCCTTTCTTCTGCTTGATCAATTCGGCTATTCAAACTTGTGCATATTTCACTAAGTTTTCATGTTGTGTTTTTCAACTCCGTTAATTCACTTATATTCCTCTCTATATTGTCTATTCTTGTTAGCATTTTGTCAAACCTTTTTTCAAAGTTCTGAGTTTCTTTGCATTGGGTTAGAACAAGTTATTTTAACTCCCAGAAGTTTCTTATCATCCACCTTCTGAATGGAACACAGTCTTTCTCCATCAGGCCTTGTTCCATTGCTGACAAGGAACTGTAATCCCCTATAGAGGGAGAGGCGTTCTGATTTTGGGTATTCTCAGCCTTTTTAGGCTGGTTTCTTTCCTTTTTAATAAATTTATCCATCTGTCATCTTTGTAATTACCGCCTTTCTAATTAGGTTTCTGAGTGGACGTCCAATTTACTGATTCCCAGTGTCGGAATCTGAGCAACCCACTGCGCTGGCTAAAACAGCGGTGCTAAGATTGATGGTGCTTTTCTGCCCGGGAATCTCCAGTCTGGCTTCCTTCTTGAGTCTGTCCTTCAATCCGCTGAATAGGGGACTCTGCCTTCCCTGAACTCCAAATGTCGGTCAAAAGGGTCCCGTTTATTTTGCACCAAGAACCGCCACGCCGAGGTGCCGGCAAAACCGCCACCCCAGCCACAAGAGTCACGCTGGCGACCCATGGGGCTCCGCCGCTGGGAATCTCCTGGTCCGTGAGCAACAAAAATTCGTCTGAAAGTGTGGCATCCTCTCATTCTCTGCACTTTCAGCGGGAGGTACAATCCTGAGCTGTTAGCGATCAGCCATCATCTTTGTTTTAACCAATCCATTTTTTTAATTCTTAAACTCTTGACATTACAGCACTAAACTGAAATTTATTAACATTCCACCCTTACATTTCTTATCGACAAACAAGAAATAAAATTCATGAGCCAAAAAACCCAAAACAAAACTAAAATCAGGGAAAAGCTTATAAAACTAAATATGGATCCCAGCATTAACAGCTGAACAGAGAATGTGATTTTTAAATTCTTAGCGGATGATAAAGTTGTGTAGAAACTGAACACTTACAAATTATTTAAAACCTGGAATCACTTCTATGTCTATGTTGTCTTCTATTTTCATGATGAATTTTCCCTAGAGCACTCTCTTCCCCATCTTTGCATTTCTTCTCTATCCCATTTCTTTCTAAATTTCCTTCCTCTGTTCTTTATTTCTTACTCTTCTATAGCTCTGCCTTATCATTCTGAGTTTCTTTCAGCTCTTCCTCACTAACTTCTTTTCCTTTGAGGAACCTTAACATGCAATTAGATTATATTTTAAGAATTTATGAATAAGTTATTATATACCCTATACTGAATGTTTAGGAAAATGTATATATACAGTATAATATATATATTACATATATATACTGTATGTATATGTATGTGTATATATACATACATATATATATAATATACATAATATATGTGTATGTGTATACATATTTAGGTTGAGAAGGAAAACTTACTAAGAGGAGATAAGAAGACTCTAAAGAAGGTGTCAATAGAAGAAAAAAAATCTTCCCTGTTGTTAAAAAATAAAAAGATAGAAGTGGCATAGCAGACCAGCCACAGTGACTCATGCCTATAATCCCAACACTGTGGGAGGCCAAGGCAGATAGATTGTTTGAGGTTAAGAGTTTGTGGCCAGTTGGCCAACATGGTGAGACCCTGTCTCTTCTAAAACTACAAAAATTATCCAAGTGTGGTAATGCACACCTGTAATCTCAGCTACTCAAGAGGCTAAGACAAAAGAATCGTTTGAACACGAGAGGCAGAAGTTGCAGTGGGCTGAGATCATGCCACTGCACTCCAGCCTGGGTGACAGAGAGAGACTCTGTAAAAAAAAAAAAGAAAGAAAAAGAAAAGAAAAAGAAATGCATAGCGGAAAACATGTAGAGGTTGACAGTTAAATTAAAATCAAAGAAAAAACTATGCGGGAAAGATTCAAAATAGGAGTGAGACTGCGAGGAGTTTAGAACACGAATCACATTTCTAAACCAAATCTCGGAACACAGGGTGTAGAGACAGTATAGAATATTTGAATCACTTCCGAAAATCTTAACTTAGAGAATTCATGAAGTCAAAACTTTTCGACATTTTTAGAAGTTAACAAGAGCGTTCTTCTCTGAGCCAGCTACCTTTGTAAAATAATAACACTCTCACTTACTCCTGATATTACCATATTGTCAGCTTTTGGTCAGTTAACTAAAGATAAAGGAAATGAATCATGAGAATGGTTAATGTCACTGGATTAATGCAAACCTTTGTATCTTTTTCTTTTTCTTTCTTTCCTTTTTTTTTTTTAACATTTTACCTCCTATACCTTTTAATCTTTTCTTGGCCAACTGGAGATAAAAATCATTCTTTGGCATCTACTGAATTAAATAAACTGAACACTCACCTTTACTTAATAAGAATATATTTTAGAGGATCTGATTTTAATTTTTTAGTGGAGAGAACAGCATCCCTTGCCTGTATATGTATTCCCATTATCTGGAAAAGCAGGTGTTGAACAAATGGGAACATTGGAGCTATGGTGTTTGTCACCCAGCATCTTGGACATGCTGGACAACCCCCTCTGAAATTCCCTTGTTTCTTTGGGATTTCTGTTGCAATGTACTGAGAAATGGTAAACCTCAGTAGCATCTGACCAGGAAAATGTTATTTAGCATTCTTGAGTTTGGTTTCTCAGCTCTATAGGTCCAGACTTCTTGGGAGCAACTAGTCTGTGGATAGGCACACAGATCATCACATACATGTAATTGTTCTTTACACGTTAACTAGTATATTCATTAATTGTGGAAAATATCTGGGAACTAAGAAGTATGGCTGGTCATATGTAAAATATATACAACTCTTGATGAGAAAACAAGTACTTAGAAATGGAATTATAATTTTCAAGAGTCTCAGATAAAACAATGGGAAACCAATAATTCTCACTGGATATTTTCACCAGGCTGTTAAAGAAAGTATCATCCCCCAAAGAACAAACATGGTATTGAAAATAAAATGTAAATAGCCCTGTATCTAAGTTCTTTGCTTTCATAATACAGCTACTTGTTTCATTTTTTTTATTTCAATACAATTTTTATTTTAAAATGTGTTGGACTGAGATTAAGGAGACATTATTTCCACTTCCTTGAACCACTGAGTGCTTGAATTTTCCATCTGTCAAATGGCAAAAATAAGGCATGCCCTACCCATTCACAAGATTAAGCCAATAATTTTTTTAAAAAATTAAGAAAACTCTTTGCAAGTAAAAAGCAGGATATTTACATTAAATGGTTTCTGTGGCTGTTACAAATAGTGTCTTACGTTATTTGGGGAACAGAAACACCATGTAGACCCCCTTGAGCTTTTCATCTAACGGACTATTCTTATCTGGCCTCTGTTACAGCTTCTTCCTTCTATTCTTTGCTTTCCATTTAGCATTATTTTATTCTGCCTACACAGAGTTAAGATTTCTCTTTTATAGAACCCAGAACCCAGACTTGGAACATTAGCATAGTCCAAGATCCTTAGGTTGACCTAGAACTATAGCCAGAAGTTTATAGCATCTCTATAGGAGATAACCCGTTTATAGTGCACATTCTAACACAAACTATATTAAAAGTAGACACTGCCTTCTATTTATACAGTTAAAAGTGGAGAATTATTTTTTGCCAACTTATGTTATATGACTGTTAGTAAGATGTAAGGAACATCAGTTCCTTCAGAATTTGCAAATAACCCTTTTTCTGTCTTTACCCTAGAGAACATTTACCTGCTCACTAAAGAACGTATTTCCCAAAGCAAATATCACATGGTTTATAGATGGAAGTTTCCTTCATAACGAAAAAGAAGGTAAGGAAATTAATCAATTGAAATAAGTTAAGCACAAAAAGAAAGAAAACAAAGAACATTAGACATTGTCACTGCCCAAGTTGATCTCGGCATTTCAGAATAATTCTCATTCCAAGAAAAACATTATTCTGCCTACCAAATGTCATTTTCTGACGCTTCATCTGGCTCTTCCAAGGGGGTGGAGCACAACATTTTCCAGAAAGAAAGAAATACAATTGATTTAGACAAACACCATCCAAACATTTTATTTAACTATTAGTAAAAGAAATATATGAGGACAAAAAGTTTAAATCTACACACCTTTATTAAAACATTTTCTGTCTTTATAGCATAGCTACCTGTTTTTCCATGTCTTTCTTATTTCAATACAATGTGTTCAGTTAACTTAGCACTACTGCTTTAAATCAGTCAATCAATAATTTCTACCTTTCCATAGAGGATCTGGGGCAGGTGTTAGCGGAGCACTAGAGGAAGCGTATATAAAAGAGTTGGCTCCTTGACAAGGCACATGTTCCCCAGGAGGATTAAAAGTTCCTGGAGGAGGAACACACATCAAGGCAAGCTCAGGTTATAACTCACAAACCCTTTTTTTAGATGGAGTCTCTCTCTGTCATCCAGGCTGGAGTACAGTGGCGTGATCTCAGCTCACTACAGCCTCCGTTTTCCCGTTTCAAGCAATTCCCCTGCCTCAGCCCCCTGAGTAGCTGGGATCACAGGCGCATGCCATCACACCCAGCTAATTTTTTGAACTTTTAGTAGAGACAGGTTTTAACCGTGTTAGCAAAGATGGTCTCAATCTCCTGATCTCGTGATCCACCCGCTCTGGCCTCCCAATGTACTGGGATTGCAGGCGTGAGCCACAGCGCCCAGCCCCAAAGCCATATTTTTATAGGTAGTGACCGTGACAGCTTCTACCAGAATTACCACAGCTGCCCCTGCCTGAGCAACAGCCATTCTCCTTTCTTGTGAGTCATTATTCCTCAAAGTTCAATCTGTCTTCAATAAACGGAGTCACACAACTCTCTGAATTATTTTTAAGTGATAAAATTGAAAGCTTATATTGATGAATGTATTGATCACTTGATGCATTTTGAGACTATTACTGGTTGTATTAGTTTAAAACAACAGTTCACCCATAATAATGACAGAATGCAATTCTAAAAATACATGTTAAAAGTTATTATAGGCCAGGCACGGTGGTGCACGCCTGTAATTCCAGCACTTTGACAGGCCGAGGCAGGCGGATCGCCTGAGGTCAGGAGTTTGAGATCAGCCTGACTAATATGGTGAAACCCCATCTCTACTAAATACAAAAAACTAGCCAAGTATGGTGGTGGGCACTTGTAAGCCCAGCTACTTGGGAGGCTGAGGCAGGAGAATTGCTTGAACCCAGGAGGCAGAGGTTGCAGTGAGCGAAGATTGTGCCACTGTACTCCAGCCTGGGCAACAAGAGCAAAACCCTGTCTCAAAAAAAAGTTATTATAAATATATTATCCTGTTAAATAAGCCCTGCATAAGAAAGCACCCAGATTTGGTGTGCCCATTAATCCCAAACAAGAGGCTAGATGGTGTGGTCAGAATCGCACAGGCACACAACAGCATTTAGCTATTACTTTGGTAAGTAATTCCATCAGAATTGGTATTAAGAATCTTTAACGTGAAAAAGCTGTGAGTATCCAGAAAATTCTGATATAAACTGATAGTTGGTTTTACATTAATTTTCTGCTGCCTGGTATGCAATTTGGAGGTTGTACTGTCATAACAGTTTAAAACAGAGTGTGATTCCTAAAGAAGACTCACAGGACCCAAAATGGCAATTCTTACAAATCTACAGCTTATTTCAAGAGGAGAAGACAACATATCAAAAAGACTACAATGTGCATCGTATTCTATCCCACACTTACAGTGAGGAGTCCAGAGAAGTCAGATGTGAGCTCCTTCGTCCTCCCTCTCTAAGGGCCACAGCGAGACACACATCCTCTCTCAGATCAGGGACCACTGATACATACACAGAACAGCTCAGAAGTGGGAAGTCCAAAACAGAATCCCATCTGAGATTGCTTTCTATTTTGCTGGTCACTTAGGTATATTCCTGCAACATAACCAGACTCCACCGCAGAGCTCTCCAAGGTCAACTTAGACTAGCTGTGAATTACCAGTCTTACAGCTGTCAACAAACAATGCTGATGAGCTGGGAAAATCTGTCCCAAAACATTTTGGAAACATGGTCACAAATAAAACAACACTATTAATTAATATGTTTATACCCTGACCGTGGATCAATGACATGCAGGAACTTGAGCAAACAGCTCAAGTTAATTCTAGATCTGCTAAAACTGACCCTCACATCAGACAGGCTGTCATTTGACCACTTTAGACTTTACATTACCATAAATTGATCATGCCATGCCTTGGCATTATGGTGTGGCTCATACATAAAATGTTACTGACTAACCGTGTTCTTCTCTGTCTCGTAGGAATATATATTACTAATGAAGAGAGAAAAGGCAGAGATGGATTTTTGGAGCTGAAGTCTGTTTTAACAAGGGTGCATAGTAATCAACCAGCCCAATCAGACAACTTGACCATTTGGTGTATGGCTTTGTTTCCGGTTCCAGGAAATAAAGTGTGGAACATCTCATCAGAAAAGATCACTTTTTCCTTAGGTGAGTTGTCTAATAAGATCATGAAGGATTGGCCAAGACTGCCATAAATCCAGAACATCTTTTTTTTTTCTTTGAGATGGAGTTTCGCTCTTGTTACCCAGGCTGGAGTGCAATGGCGCGATCTCAGCTCACTGCAACCTCCACCTCCTGGGTTCAAGCAATTCTCCTGCCTCAGCCTCCTGAGTAGCTGGGATTACAGGCGCGTGCCACCATGCCCAGCTAAGTTTTTGTATTTTTAGTAGAGACGGGGTTTCACCATGTTGACCAGGATGGTCTCGATCTCTTGACCTCATGATCCACCCGCCTTGGCCTCCCAAAGTGCTGGTATTATAGGCGTGAACCACCGCACCCGGCCTAAATCCAGAACATCTTTAATGGGAACAAGTAGAATACGTATTGCTTCTATCATATTTTAATCTCAGAAAACTTTCTACATAAATCAAAACTATTTTAAGTTATCAAACATTTTTGACAAGTAGGACTCTCCAATGAAAATAATTCTCCATATAAAAAGAAAATAGTTGATTCCTGTTTTCACAAAGCATTTCTGCTGAATACAGCAAATTTTCTGTTCAAATTTTATTCATTGTAACGCTTAACTAGCTAGAATTTTTGTTAATCCATAAGATAATGAAAATTAATACTAATACTGATGATCAAGAAAGATTTAAAAGACCCTAAAATTCCTTCTCTGCCATTAAAAACATTCCACTGTATACAGCATATATAGTTTTAATACTTAGGAATGGATAAGACATGTACAATAAAAATACCATAAAAGTAGGGACTGTATCTTAGTAATTGTTGTATCCCTAGGTTCAATCACAGTATTGAGCACATAGAAGACTTCTATGACTTGAAAACTGACATAGAGGATTACTCTAGTTACTTCACCATTTGACTCACCAGAACATTCACTACCCTGAACCGGGTGAAACAATGGAGACTTTCCTACATAACTGATGAACTCATACCTCATAAATACATTGACAACAGATATGCCGAAAGAAAAATAGAAGTAATGACAACTGTCAAATATTCATGTTTAAGAGTAACCTTATAAAATGTAAACAGATTTGCAAATCATCATTACAACTCTACAGGAGCATTAACCTCTTGAAGCACATCCTATTTTCAGAGATATCATAATCTATAACATACTCATAAAAACAGAATAATTTAAGAAATAAACGGTTTCTCTTTCTTCCAAGGGCACCATCCGCATCTTGGGTTCTGCCCAGCTCCTTCACGAGTGCAGTGTTGGTCATGAAGAACAGTGTATACCCAGCACAAATCTATCCCCACTACTCAGAAGCAGGTGTGATTCTGATGCTGGGGCAGTGGCTTTGCTCCCGTAGCTCTGCCTGTGTGTCTGTGTATGTGTGTATCTGTGAACACGTCATGCTGTGTACTTTGAGTCAATCATTCAGAAATCGTGATGTATTTACACTCAAATAGCCTTACTCAACTTCACCTAATTCCCTCAGGAGTAAGACAGCTCCTTCCAGGAAAGCTGGGCATGATAGGGCTGCAGTCTTGGAACCATGTGCAGGTAGCTGATTCTCACATCCATCTGTCAGTAGCTTTGGCAGAATCTAAGGACTAAAGTTCAAGTCCCTAAAGAGAACCCCAGTCCCATCATAGGCAGAAGCATGTCTGTAAAACTAATATTTTCTGATGTTAAAACAGTGCTTGATTTCTGTATCAGAAAATAATGAATAGCTTTTTAGGTAATACGAAGGATACTAATTCTATTTTTGGCAGATTTAAAGAGCTGGGTTCTGTGGGTTTTGTTTTGGGGAGTGGGTGGGAGACAGTTTGTCTTGTTTTCATGTGAAAGTTGAGTGCAATACCTCCTGGGGTGGATCATGTTTTCGTTGTCATCACCTTTGACAGAGATGTGTTTATTAAATGAATTTCTGACTGTAGCTGTTGAGATCAAGACCTTTGGGATAGACAGACTTAAACACTGACAGGTTGTATAGGTGCATGTGTGGGTAAATACGTTTATGTATCTTAGCATAGGGAAACAGGAGTAATAAAAAGATTTCTTGATAGTGGAACAGGAGGACCACTGTGTATTGGTGTGGAAGACCCCAGACAAATACTTCTTGTTTCATGACTCCCCTCAGTGCAGTTGGCCTCGTACCCATGACTGACCCTCCCTGAGAGTATCAACTGAGAGCTTTAATATGCATATAAATCACCCAGGGACCTTGCTAAAATGCAAAAATTCTGATTCAGTAAGTCTAGGTGGGACCTGAAATTCTGCATTTCTGACAAGATCCGAGAAGAAACCTATTCTGCTGGTCTATGGACTAGTTTGAGAAGAAGGGACCTAGCAAGCCCTTGGATTTGGCTTATTTCAGGTGGACAAGATAAGGGCTAATATAAGCTCTGAGGAAACCCCAGAATTAAGCCAGTTGCCCTGTGGGACAGACCCATGGCTGCTGCTGCCCATGAGGATGGTTCCGGGAACCCTTCCAGGCCTCCTCGAGTGGACACACCCAGGAATGGATGAAGTGGCTTTAGGCAGCAGCTTACCCTCTTCTGACATTATGGTAAATGCAATGATCTGGGATCCGGCAGAGGCGTTTCTGGTAAATTCTGCATTTGAGTTTTGGGAAACTGTTTCTTCTTTTTAGATTTAATCACTCTCTTCATACCCCCTGAGTTTTGTTTTGACCAAGGCAGAGTTTCTACATCACAGTGTAATCTAAAACTAGACAGATTTTTTAGGCCCCACATTTTATGTTGAAAGCTGTGTTTCACCTTTGTTACATGGCAAAGTGCTCACCTCAAAATGTCTTATAGTAATATCTTCTTAATGCACTAGGAGGCAGAACACCTCAGCTTACAAAATCACCTGGTGACGAAATACGGCAGAAAAGTACCCTAAAACCGAAATGTTCAATCGATGAAAAATAAATGTTTACCACTGTGAAAACTGAGCATAACCTAGCAATATCTTCTGTTCCAGGAATTGGCAAATCGGTAACCGTTTTCTATAAAGGGCCAGATAGTAAATATATTTCAGGCTTTGTAGGCTGATTACTTTCAATCACAATTACTCAACTCTCTCGCCTTAGCACAAAAGCAGCGATGGACAATATGAAAAAAAAGGGAAAAACTGTGTCCCAATAAAATTTTTATAAACATGATTTCACTGTAGACCAGTGTTTGCCAACCTCTGTTTTAATCAATATACAGAGAAAAACATCTAGACATTTATTTTCTAAGCCAATGCCCTGTCTTATTAAGGTATCACTTTGGAAGATAATGCTTATGATCCACCAACTGTCAGACACATACTTTATGCTGGTGGATTTTTTTTTCGGTGTTAAGAATAAATTTGCATGCACTGATTCATCCACGTCCATTTGCCAGAATCCATAAATATGATGCAGAGCAAAACAGTGACTTCTCTTGAGGGGCATACACAATGACACAGAGTGATGAGGCTGTCGCTAGGGTAAACACAGAGGAATGAGCACATGGCAAAGATCCCCAGGCTTCCTCAGCTTGAGAAGGTTCATTCAGGGAAGTCTGAGGATAAGAAAGTGTCAGGAAACCATATAAACTAAGACCAAGAGGTCCTAGAAGTCACAGAGAGAATACTATGCTTGAGAAATTGGGTTGAAACATTGCTTATTGGAGAGAGGATATGATTTGAGAGAGGTGGAAGAAACGAGAAGCAAAATCAGGAAATGAAATTGGGAGTGTAATGACAGCCCGAGTCATAATTAGACTTGTGTGTCATGCTGAAGAGTTTAGACTTATTTTGGATGCATGAAGTAAAGGATGGTCATTTTGTTAACCTATTCATATACTTCCATATAACCGTCCTCCACCTCCTCAGAGATTATTTGCACCAAAGCATTCATAGAGTAGTGGATCAGAGCCAGCTATGAGCACCACCCACGGTCAATGGCAATAGCAATGCTAGCAACAGTGAGAATAGAACGTACATGCATCTAGCTTAGGAAAACAGATTCCTCCCACTGGAAGAATGTGCTATCAAGCACACTGGGCTATGTGCTAGCAAGTGATATAACATAAGTAAAATATACTTGTCCCTTAAAGTACATTACAGAATAGAACCAATAGTATAATTAGTAATTAAATATCCAAATAGTGGATATAGTTCATCAGACTCTATCCAGTGACATTTTATCTACAAACACTGTATCCAGTGACATTTTGTCTACAAAAATCATAAAATCTTCTAACTTTAAAATCATCTCAGCACATTTAACCCACATGTTCCTGAAGTCAACAGAGCCTCCTGGCATTTGTAAATTGCCTCCCATTACAACTGTTTGTTAAATACAGTAATGGAGATTTCAGGAATTGACATAAATAGAAAATATAAGTAAAACAACATTCTAGCCTCTATTTCAACTCCCCCGACACACACACACACACACACACACACACACACACGAAAAAGTTGTAGCCAAACAAAAATATGACAAAAGCTGATATTTTAGAAAGCAGAATAATATTACAAGTTTACTAATATTTCAAGTTACATCCAATTGGATAGTTTTATCATTGTTTCTACTCTTGCTGATATAAAAATTTTCATGGGTTTATGGATTTTGTAAACTACATGATTACTTTTGAAATACTTCAAAATATTAAATGCTATAATAGTTTTACTAGGTCTTGGTTACGTGTAACTTTTTCCAGGAAGCCTTCTCAGACCTCCCGATCTTTATTTATTTATTTATTTATTTATTTATTTATTTATTTATTTATTTTGAGGCAGAGTTTCGCTCTTGTTACCCAGGCTGGAGTGCAATGGCGCAATCTCGGCTCACCGCAACCTCCGCCTCCTGGGTTCAGGCAATTCTCCTGCCTCAGCCTCCTGAGTAGCTGGGATTACAGGCACGCGCCACCATGACCAGCTAATTTTTTTGTATTTTTAGTAGAGACGGGGTTTCACCATGTTGACCAGGGTGGTCTCGATCTCTTGACCTTGTGATCCACCCGCCTCGGCCTCCCAAAGTGCTGGGATTACAGGTGTGAGCCACTGCGCCCGGCCGACCTCCCAATCTTTACCAGTGATCCTTCATTGCATTCCTGTGGCCACCTATACTTCCACTGTCATGGTACTCAACACAATGCTTGGCTGCCTATTTCAGGCCACAGGACCTTTAAGGACACTCCTATGTGTTTCTCATTCATCATTACATCACAGCCCTGAACATAAAAACCCCCAATATTGATTTGTTACATGATGGATAAATAAAGGAAAGTGGATTTAGGAACTATCAATATTTTATCTTTCTATTATAATATTCTGTTCATTATAAATATCTTTCTAATCCTTTCAGGTTCTGAAAATTCCCCAACAGACCCTCCATTGAGTGTTACAGAATCTACCCTTGACACCTTACCTTCTCCAGCCAGCAGTGTCTCACCTACAAGTAAGAATGTTTTCATACTGAGCTATTAACTTAACCAAGCAGATTGATAAAGAAAAATTTTCAGCTAAGTTGCTTGATTCATGCCTGTTTCTCGGCTATAACTTTTTTTGGCTGAAATTCGGTTTTTATTTTTTAACAGCTTTATTAAGATATAATTCACATCACATAATTCGCCCATTTAAAATGAACAATCTAATGGTTTTTAGTATGTTCACAGAGTTGTGCAACCATTACCGCAGTCAATTTCAGAACATTTTCATCACCCAATAAAGAAACTCCTAAACATATTAAAGGATTATTCTCATGGCTTCAAGGAGTTAACATAGCTTCCAAAATCCTTTACTTGAAGCCCTGGGAAAATCAAGGTCCATAAATATTCAGTGAGGAATTTAAATTCTGCATGTTTTATTAAATAGGCTAATAAATTGACAGGCATCCTCCAAAACAATGTTCTCAGTAAGGAATTTAAGAGATTGGTTGTAAATGGGGATAGGCCAAAGGAGGTTCAATCCTTTTAACATTAAATCGGTTCTGGTTCAAATTAATGTTGACTAAGTTGACTGGTGAGGATTATGAGCTCCTCCCATCTGAGGCATCATTAATGGAGGTCAGCCTGGGTCAGCATTACTATGACAAAGGAATGGCAGTGACTCTCAAAAGCTGTCACTGAGCAACAAATTATGAATTCCCATGTCTGTGGCTTTTGTGTGTAACAAAGAACCATGGTGGCTCTCTAATACAAAAAAAGCTTATATTCTATGTGAATTAGAAGTATGGCTCTCATTTCTCATTTAATTAAAACTATCAATTTTAGTTCAAAATGAGAACTGAAAATGGAGTAAAACAAAAGCGGTCAGCAGGAAGGAACAATGCCTTGACCTGGTAACCTTCGGCATATGGCCTGCAGTCACTGTCACAGGTTGCTACTTCTCAGAAAACGAAGTGGCAGAAAAGCTTGCAAACTACCCATCAAAAGTTTCACATCCATCTGAATTTTTCATGTTCTTAATGTTTGTGATTTTCTTTTCTTCTTTTCCTGGAGCCTCTTTTTCTTCTACTTTTAACTCACCACCAGTAATAACCTACAGTTAATTATGGCATTTTTTATTCAATGAGTATTAGCATATTCAATAATAATAAAATCTTAAAGCTTTCTAGTATCTCATATATTAGTTATCCATTGCTGCATTAAAAATCCCTCAAATTTTAGCAATTTACAAAACATATATTGTCTCATATGGTTTCTGGGGGTCAGAAATTCAGGAGCAGCCTAGCTGGAGGGTGCTAACCTGGGTTCTTTCGTGAGGTGCAGTCACACTGCTGGCTGGGGCTTCAGTCATCTGAAGGCCTGACTGGAACTAAAGAATCTGCTTCTAAGCTCTAGCTTATACATGGGAGAT
Source organism: Leontopithecus rosalia (assembly GCA_028533165.1). Taxonomy (NCBI): domain Eukaryota; kingdom Metazoa; phylum Chordata; class Mammalia; order Primates; family Cebidae; genus Leontopithecus; species Leontopithecus rosalia. Next base: position 90,121,237 of record CM052662.1, read on the forward strand.
CTCAGTTCCTCACCACACGGTCTTCTCTATAGGTCTCAGTTCCTCACCACACAGTCTTCTCTATAGGTCTGCTTACAATATCACACTTGGCTTCCTCCGGACCAAGCAATTCAAGAAACAGAGTGACTAAGTCAAAAGCCAAACTGCCTCTTTATGGCTTAGTCTCCAAAATTACATGTCATTACTTTCGCTTTATTTTATCTACTAGAAGTAAGTCTCCAGGTCCATCTTATACTCTAGGGAAGGAGACTTAGGCTCCACTTATTGAAGGAAAGGGTATCAAGAATCTGTGAAATGGCCGGGAGCAGTGGCTCAAGCCTGTAATCCCAGCACTTTGGGAGGCCGAGGCGGGTGGATCACGAGGTCAAGAGATCGAGACCATCCCGGTCAACATGGTGAAACCCCGTCTCTACTCAAAATACAAAAAATTAGCTGGGCATGGTGGCGCGTGCCTGTAATCCCAGCTACTCAGGAGGCTGAGGCAGGAGAATTGCCTGAACCCAGGAGGCAGAGGTTGCGGTGAGCCGAGATCGCGCCATTGCACTCCAGCCTGGGTAACAAGAGTGAAACTCGGTCTCAAAAAAAAAAAATCTGTGAAAAAAATTAAAGCTACCATACCCTGTCATTTAGAAGTGTCTGCACATAAAATGCAATGTGGTTTGATATTCTTTACTATGAGTGGTAGACAGAGCCAACATTATTGTTCCCACTTGCCAGATGAGGACACTGAGACACTGACAGCTTAAGCGATCACATATCTACTAAGTGACAGTGTTTTGCATTCACACCACAGTCTTACGACTAAATCTAGTTCTCACCACACTAGATACCATTTTTTCTCCGGTTGGTCTCAACACACCATAAGAACAGGAACCTTATTTGTTTTGCCTTCTAGAAAATTCTTAGCACGGAGTAGGCAGTCAAAAACTACTAGTTGAATAATTAATGAAAAGAATGAAAGAATTAATAAGATTCTTTCACTATGCAGATGTCATTTAATAGACTAATGCTAAAGAAAAAAGATAAAAATATATTTCTGCCTTCAGAAAGGTTGCAGTCTACTTAGAAGACAAAGTATACACACATAAAGATAATAATTCAAAATAGCAAGGTGAAAAGTGGTATACCTTACAGAATTAAAATGCCCAGGGAGAGGTACAAACCAGTAAGTATTAGGCTTTGAAAGTTCTTTATGAGTTCACGGGCTGAGAAGATGGTACCTAGGAGAAATGAAGTAACTTGGCCTTTGAAGTATGTATTCATATATTTGACTCGGTGGAGAGCTTGAAAGAACATTCTAAACAGAGAAAACAAAGTGAGCAGTTGCGCAGTGACAAAGATGTTTATGGGCATTTGAGAAAGCATCTGTAGCTAAGCTTGGATCGAAGCGGTGACATAGTGATCAAAAAGCAGGGAAGCAGACTGGAAAACGCAAACTACACAAAGCCTTGAGCCCCAGCTGAAGGACTCCAAATGCTATCCTTTATGAGATGGGGGAGGGCCTCATTCAACTTTATTTTAGAAAGAAAGTGATATAATTTAATCATCAGATATTTACTGAGCACCCACTATGTATCAGGGTACCCTTCTAGGTGCTGGGAATACAGCAATGAACGAAACTGAAGAAAAATAGTCCTCATGGCATTTATATTCTGCTAGTTAAAAGCAGGCATGAATTTCTTCTGGATGAATTTTTATAAGTGTACATACACTAAGTGCTTATATCAGACCAAACACAATTCTTACTTCTGTGACAAAATTTAAAGCAAGAGAAAGCAGTTGTAACAGTTAAGAAGCCTACAATTTAATATAGGGTTAGCATGAAGGAAGGAAAGACCGCACAGTCGAGTAACGTATTTGTTTAAAAGCAGGGTGGGGAGCGCTACCTGGTCTACTTCCACACTAGCCACAGGTGGGGAGTCTGTGCAGAATCAAAGGACCTCCGTAAAACAAAGTCCCACCACATTGGACGGGAGGACTGTGTTAGAGAAGCGGTTGTCAACCAGGGCGATTCTGCCATCCAGAGAACCTTTGACAGTGCCTGGAGACACTTTTGGTTGTCACAGTGAGGGTGGGAGGGTGCCACTGGCATCTAGTGCCACTGCCTCTAGTGTAGAGGCCTGGGATGCTGCCACACCCTGTGTAACACAGGACAGGGAAGCCCTCACAACAAAGAAGTATTCGGTTCAAAACGTCAATAGTGCCAAGGCCAAGAAACCCTGGTGTTTAGATCAAGGTTCAGGTGTGATTACAGTAGGAGTCGCTTACTTTACAAAATCAGATCTGGATTTCTGTCAAGATGGCAACAATAGATTATGTTTGGAATCATTTTCTGTTGGACTTTGTATGTCAAAAAACCTCTAATTAAACCAGTGGCAGATTATGTCTAAATAAATTTATCTTCTTGGAATAATCACTGAATTATTATTGGAAAATCCAGATTTTGTCTTGGCAGACTGGAGGGTAATTGTGAACTCACACAATGACTTCCTGCCTCAGAAGCTGGTAGGATTCACCTTTGCATGTTCTTTGAAGAAAGGAAGTGAGATGAAGCATGTCCTGGAAGCCACTTCAAAGACTCTGGTTTCATTCCAAATTCTAAGATGTAATGAGCTTTGTAATCCAGGCATCATTACTAAGCTGCATGTCTGGCTGCAGGCACCCAGTTCTTAATTTTTCCTCAGTGAAAGGATATTTTTTAAACAAATGTTGGAGGTCATGAAAGCAATATTCTTTAACGAGGGGAGGAGAGCTTGATAACCCACAACGAACTGTAAGAGTTACCCAGGGAAGCGCAGCTCAATTCAGCCTGAACCAATTAGTGTTTGCTGAGTCCCACTGCATTCTCAGTGCAGTTCTAGGAAAAGACAGGCTGACAAAGTGGCAAGATGAGACAAGTTCATGTGGAACAATCAGAGACACCTGATGAATCCAGGGTGGGGCTATACAGACACAATTCAGGAGCTCCTGTCGCTCTGAGGAGAGAGCCCTGTGCCTTTCAATCCGCTGGCTCTCACGTGGCTAAGAGTTACAAAGCCTAAGAGAACAGGCCCCAGAAATGCCAACCGGTATGGCAATTATCCAAGACATTTATTCATTCAACTCGTAAGTATGGAGTGCCTACAATGTGTCAGGGACTTCTGAGGTGCTAGGTTACAGTGATGAACAAGACAGGCAGGGCTCCTGCTGCTTACGGAGCTTACGATCCTGTGTGACCCACTTGCTGTGACTCTTATTTTACTGTCCACCAGTCCCTTTGGCTTTGCCTCCGATTGTTCTGTTTGCACATGACCCATGATGACATTCATTTTAATATTAAGTCCTTTCTAACGACTTAGCTGGTTCTTACCATCTAGGTCTTTCTACTCCTGGGTGCTTACAGTAGAATACTAGGTCCAGTCTGATTCTAACCCTCAGCCAGCACCTCAGGTAGACACAACTGATACTTCTTAGCAAGTCAATGATCAGATACTAAGGAGCACAGACTAAAGGAAGCCCAGGGAATGCCACAAAACTACTGATTTATGAGCGAACATGTCAGAAATGGTGGGGGATCAACCTGGAAGATATGCCGTTAGATGAGATTATAAGAAAGTAAGGCAGAAGTTCAGCAGTTGATAGGGGTATTGGATTCTAATGTTAACAGGGGAATACCAGAGTCTGCAAGGCAGGGAGAAAACTCCAGTGATTTGTTTGTGACAGCACGTTCTGACCCCTTTGCTAGTCATGCCGTGCCTGTCTTCAGGTGCCAACAGGGCACCTCAGTGGCTGTCCAATAGTTTCTGCCTTTATCAACATGCATCTGCTGCAGAAAAGAAAGAAAAGTCAGTGAGTGCTGCGGGGAAGAAAGGAGGGTCAGGGAAGCCTGCACGCAGGGTCTGGAAAAAAATACTGACTTAGGTGGAAGAAGGATGAGAAACGGATCTTCACGTTCTCATCATAGCAAAGGCATAAAACAAAATGAGTGCAGGACACGAGAAGACAAGCAGGCGTTCTGCCTGTCGGGAGAGGGCAAAGGGTTGGCTATGTGAGGTGGAACGAGGTAAGATGAGCTGCAGCTAACGGGCTGTGAGTCGGGGCTATAATCTGAACAAGAAACGGCCACTGGGGCTTTTCTGGTATGTGGGAGAATGAGGAAAACGGACGCTGTGTAGAAGCAGGTGATAGAGGCAAGATGCAAGAGCGAGAAGACTAAGTGACAGAGATTTAAAATGGTTTATTTTCCATGATCACGAAGGTGGTTGAAAAAATGATACGGTCTGAACTGGAATGGGCATTTGCAGAAATGGAGAGTGCTGCAACAGGAGCCTCACCAGGACTGTGTAAATACACGGCTAAATAAAAGGCTGGCAGAGAACAATCACACAAGGACCCTTCCATTTTTTCCTAGCAATTACACAAACATGTTTACCAACCGCCATGATTGTTTAATACTACTAAGCAGCCGGGCATGGTGGCTCACGCCTGTAATCCCAGCACTCTGGGAGGCCGAGGCGGGTGGATCACGAGGTCAAGAGTTCGAGACCATCCTGGTCAACATGGTGAAACCCCGTCTCTACTAAAGATACAAAAAATCAGCTGGGCACGGTGGCGCGTGCCTGTAATCCCAGCTACTCGGGAGGCTGAGGCAGGAGAATTGCCTGAACCCAGGAGGCGGAGGTTGCGGTGAGCCAAGATCGCACCATTGCACTCCAGCCTGGGTAAGGAGCGAAACTCCGTCTCAATAATAATAATAAGCAATAATATTAATATTTGTTGATTGCCTCCAACGTACATGGACTGTTCTAAACTAGTAAGTGTATTTTCTCACTGAATCCTCCCAACACAACTACTTAGGTGCTATTATCCCACTTTACAGATGAAGATACGAAGGCACGAAGAGGTTAAGTAACTCGCACAGTCACGCAGAAAGTAGATGAGCCAGGATTGAGCCAGGCAGACTTCAGACCTTGAGTCCTGCTGCCTCAGAGAGTACACAGTTGGTGGTCAATAAATGTCTTTAGACACCGAATAAATCCCTCGCAGTGAGAAGCTGCTATAGGTCTTAGGAAAAGGTCAAACATGACAGCTATGCTTACATTAATCTCTCCCTTTCTAAGACCAGTGTTTTCTAAGACGTGCAGCATCTGAGTGAAGCTAACATTTCCTCAGTTGGAAATAAATGAGAGAAACCCCTCCTCCATTTGTAGCCAGCCCCACAACACTATCATTCTCACTGTAGATGTGAATCTAGAGAATCCACACAAAACTCCAGTGTTTCTCCTTGAATCCTAGAAAATTATGCTCACTATCTTTTCCACTTTCCACCTGGGGCACACATTGCAGACCGTTAAAAGAATTTCTTTTTTCCGTATCTGTCACCCGTAAGTCAAGGTTAGCCTTCCTGATGGCGAGTTTACTGTGGATATTCATCTGTTCGGTTATTCCCTTTGGGGTGAGGTTCCTTGGGGTAAAAGCTATCAGATGACCTATTTTTCAGTTTATTTCATAATTATTGAGTATCTACAGGCTCACCACATGATGCGTGATGATCTGTGTCCTGCTTACTGTCATCTCCCCAAGGGGGTCCTGAAACCCTTTCTGGACCAGTAATCCAGCAATACACATTATTATCCCCCATTTAGTCAGCACATGGCCTAAACAATCTGCCTCCCACATGGCAACAATGTTATGCAGAGTTTAGGATTTCACACCACATGTCTCCTTTATGCTGCTCTGAAGGTCACTGCCCACCTTCTCCTGGCCGTGCAGATTGATGAGGCTGATTCAAATGTGTTTAGATGTAGTTGAAGGCCTGTATTGTCCAGTTAACATCATTACTGCGTTTAAGAGCTCTTTGTGCTGCAGGCAAATTGATGGAGAGCAATTACACATTTGTCCAGAGACTAGATGGATAAGTCTAAGTCTGTGCTATGCTAGTAGGTTCTATAGTGATAAGATGAAAGGCCGAATGGAAATATTTCCATTTGAGAAAATAAGCTAAATTTGCAGGTTCAGTTCTACATTAGAATAAGGCAAACTCTTAGATAACGGAGTCTGACTAACCAGATAAGTTAACCAGCTGCTTGAAATTTTCAAATAACTTTTACCTTTGTACTTGGTTGATTAAATAAGCTAGACGGGATAAGTTAGCAAAGAATAATTTTAACTTTTTCCATTCTTCTCTGTTCAAATGAGCTATGTTGAATAATTTTTTCTGGCCTCTGAAAGAAATTTCAGACAGATTCCTTGGCTTTTTTGGTGATTTTCATATAATAAATGTCATCTGCTTCCTTTCAGCCACAAGAGCAGACTTGTGTCAATAATTAAAAACTCTTGTCGAATGTAGACTTAGGTCAATAATTAAAAACTCTTGTCAAATGTAGACTTATGTCAATAATTAAAAGCTCTTGTCAAATGTAGTGTCAAAACTCAAAAAAGTTAATTGAGCCCAGAACTTCTTTTCTCTCCCTTCCCCCAAGAGTGGGTCTAGATCAGCTTGGAAAGGCTGGGATATGTGAGGTGGGGTAGGGAAGAGACCGGGGATGTCTCTGATTTCCTGGTCTGGCTCCATCCTCTCCTCCACTCCTAGCTGCTGGCTTGGGCCCCCTTTATGAGGAATGGGGTAAGGAGAAGAGGAGAAAGACAGGGAAGGAAGGACCTTCCTTGCTGGCTGTAATCTGGTGCCCTCTGGATGAGGAGAATAAAAATCGCCATAGTGACTTCATGGGGCACTTGGGCAGATTTTTCAGAAATCCCTGACTGTCCTATTGCTGTCCCTTAGTGCAGGCCGTGCGTCTCTTCTGGTCTTCTGCTTACTTCTCTCTGCAGTCTCTAAACTTCTGAAGGTCAGCTCCCCTTGGGGGCTTATTTGCTTCTCTAGGTGTTCCTCCCGAGTGAGATTCTTTCCGTGGCACCCTATTTTGTCTGGAAAAATACGCACCTTTGCCTGCTCTATGGGGGAAGCGCTCCTCTTCACCAGTGTGGCCCTGTCTCTCTTCTCCATGCCCATCCAGAGCCTTTAATGGCTCTAATGCAGTTTCTCCAGTCCACGTAAGGCACCATGCCCCTGTGTCCTAAATTCCAGGACACACAGGTGAAGAGATCTGAGTCGTTCTCTCAGATCTGCACTTCGCCTGGGCTAAAGTGAAGGAGCGGATTCTTCTTCATCTCCTCCACGAGGGTCCTAATGCACAGGACCCTTCAAAGAAACTCTTAGCCAGACTGCTCCCACCCTGACACACAGCCTTGAAGCTGATCATGGACCAGTACTGACAGTCCCCACCCACTCCACATGCCTTGCATGTCCTGCATAAGTGGGCTAGAACTCTGCTTTCAACGTGAGACTGCTCATGCCCTGTACTACGGGTCTTAACTTTGGGACCTCATCTGAAATGAAGGTACAAGGATTCCATCTAAACCCTTTGAAGCGTTAAAGGAAAGAAAGTGAAAATGAAGCAACATAATGAGGTGATGCTTTATGCGCTGACAGGATCCTCAGAAAGCTGCAGTTCTTAGCAATAGTGTGATGCATGGAAACTGAGTTCCAAAAGCCTTGGCCAAAGGCGAGGATGCTTGAGGAACATGAAGGAGACAGAAGAGTGGAGAAAGCTTTCGCATGGGTGGTTCCTTCCTCTAAGGGTGATTAAAACAACAGAAGAAACTAAGCAAACAAAATGCAACTACAGCCCTTGGTTCACAGTAAGTGTCAACGTGTTGTATTCTGTTATTAGACCCTGCAGATCGATTTGGAAATACAGTAAGGCCACAATGTAAGAAAACAGTGGCTGATTAACCAGTCTGTCTAAGGGGTGTGTGTGCGTGTACGCGTGTGTGTGCCTTAACAAAAATAAATAATCCAAGTTTGGAATTATGTATCTACTTGAGATGAAAGCTGATGTAAATCAGGAGGACCAAGGCCTGGTGAGGGAGGAGGGAAGTGGGCAGTGAAGAGCAGCAGAGACCTACAGCCACATCCCCACAACTGCACTCGCCCCGTGCCTTGCTTTGCTCAGCCAACTTGGACTCCGAGCTGTTTCTTCAACATGCCAGGGCCACTCTCGTCTCAGGGCCTTTTCCCTCATTTCCTGTGCCTGGAAACCTCTGCCCCCAAATATCCAGACGGATCACACCCTCATCTTCTCGAAATGTTTGTTCAAATATCACCTGCTCAGTGAGGTACTTCATGACCATCCCATTTGAAATTGCAGCTGCCTCCCACCCCACTTCCTGTCCCCCTTGTTGGCTGTATTTTCTCCATAGCACACTTTAACATCCTCCGTAAGTTATCCTTTTGGCTCCTCTCCACAAAAATAAAAGTAAATCCGATGAGGGCAGTGTTTCCTGTCTGATGTGTCTACGGATACAGCCATATTACCTAGAACAACGATAACACATGGTTATCAATAAGTATTGATAATTCGGTAAATTTTTTCTAAAAGTACAAAAAAAGCAGAGATTAACAAAGGAAAGCTGTAGGGAATGCAGAGGAAGGCTCCCTAAGGCATCTGGCCAGTGCTGAAGTCTGGGCAGTCTATGACAGGAAGCTGAAAGGTGACGGTGGGACAGGAAGAGAAGCTGTCAAAGGCTTGCCGTTCTGGGAGGTTGTGTGTCTACATCATGAGTGAGCTCTTCCGTGGCTCCGCCCTGGTTCTGACGATGTGTGCTCCAGCAAGGCTAACTACACCGATAAGGCTACCAGAATGGAATAGTCTTTAGTGTCAGGCTTGGGTTCAGTTCTATCTCTGACACCTACCAGCTCTGTAGCCTAGAGCAATTCATTCTGACGATGGCAGCTGCCTGATGGACTAGCTGCTGGGAGGATGCCAGCTGCAGGGGGGGAGGCATAGCTGGGACTTTGGAGCTCACGGAGGCTGGGAACAGGCGGGAGCCTGCCCCATACTGACTTGGTGGGGCAGGAGCCTCGGACTCAGGGCAGCTGCCACCACCCAGCTGTGACTCTGGACCCGGGCATCCCTGTGCTCTCAGAAGCCTGGGAACACCCCCACGCCTGCAGGCTCAGAAGGGCCTGCCCCCAACTCCCTGGACTCTCCCCACTTGTGGCACCTGCTCCAATTTTGGAGCAAAGTTGTGGCTGAACCCAGGCATTGTCATAATCTGGCCAGGTGTGTGCATGCTAGGACAGTACTGACACACCAATCCCCCACCTTGCTGCCTCTGGACTTTGGGCAACAGCAAGCATGGGAGGGAGGCAGTGGCTGGGCTTCAGTGGAGGGCAGCTGGTTGCAGGTCAGGCATGGGTCTGGAAAGGCATAGGTCCCCAGTAAAACCTCACCTTTGGGCCAGGGATAGCCTGAAGCTAGGGAGCCAGGCTGCCAGTTCCAGGTCAAGTTCATGGCTGGAGTGAGAACTTCACTGATGACCACTGGGCCAATCAGATAGTGCTTTTTCCAGGTCCCTCGCCCCAGGGCCTTCCATGAAGCAATCACCATGTGCCTGCTCCCTTCTGGGCCCATGAAAAAGCAGGGACTCAGCCAGACTCAGAGAGAAGTCAGGACAACCAGCTATGGAAGGGAGCTACCCACGATGGGTCTCCTCGTCCAGAGGACTTGTCTAGAGAAAGGAGCTACGCACTGCAGGTCTCCTCTCCACCGAGAGCTGGACACTCACTGGGGCAGCCTGCCTGTGGAAAGGAACTACCCACTTCAGGTCTCCTGAGAGCTGTTCTGTTGCTCCGTGAAACTCCTCTTCACCTTGCCCACCCTCCAGTTGTCTGCATACCTCATTCTTCTTGGATGCAAGAGAAGAACTTGGGACCTACTGAATGTCGGGACTGAAAGAGCTGTAACACAGCAGGGCTGAAACACCCCTCCTACCTGCTCACCACATTGCAAGCAATGAGAAGGACAGAAGACCTGTAGCCCTTCAGGGAGCCCAGACCTAAGGGCCTCCTGGGCCAGGGCTGTAACACCCTGGGGGCGCTACAGTTCTTGGCATCTCCAGGCTTTCAGGTGCCACCGCGTTCCCTTTGTCCAGACACCAGTGCCTGCAGCAGAGGTCGCCTGCAAGACATCTGGTCCAGCAGCAGCGTCGCACAGAGCCAGCACCCATGCTGGCGCCTGAGTTTCCGACCCTGCCACAGCAGCCAGTATGCCTGGCTGTGCACAGTGGCCAGATCCCACGCTCACTAGTTCACACTCTCCTTGCTGCTCTGCACCTGGCTCTCCCTTGGCAGGTGTGGGATCCAGGCTGGTAGCACAGACCAAGCACAGCCTGGTGGGCCAAGTGGGTGGAATGAGCCCAGCAGATGTGAGCAATACTCAGGCAGAAGGCACCGCTGGCCACAGAATTTCTGGCTGGCAAAGCAACACCCCGAGGATCCCATGACAATTTCACCTCTAGTTTCCTTGTCTTAAAAAATGAGAGTAATAGTATCTAGTTCATATGATTATTATGAGAATCAAATGTGAAAGTGCATAAAAATCAGCAATGAAGCTGAGACTCATACCGTCCAGGCTGAGAGGGAATGTCGTGATTAAGAGTCCAGTAAGCAAAACCCATCGCAAAATAAATCAAGACCTTTATTTGTAAGTTTTAATTCCTTGAAAGAGGAAACAATGACCAAATCACTATTTCTCTGTTTTTAAGTTACCAGTTTCTCCTTCATCCTCCCCTTAAGCTGCTTTACAGCTGCTCACTTACCTGTTTTATTTGGCACATAGTAGGTCCATATTAAACTATCTTTAAATCTACGCTGTTTGGAAAATATTTTAGTATTTCCCAAAAGTTAACCAACCATAGATCTTCTAGCCTTCCTTTACCTTTCCTTTCTCTGGCAGTTAGGTCACCAGGAAGTATAGCTTGAAAGATTCTGTTCTGCTTAATGATGTCACATGGAGATGACCAGAATTAGCTATTTCGGAACATGTTTCTGGCTATCCACTCAATTCAGCACTGACTGAAGCTGTCTTCTAACTTAATTGAATTTCCAGTGATAGCATAGGGTGGGGTTTTTTATTTTCATGAGAAAATTTTTAAAAGAGTTAAAATAGAAATGGGCCAAGAAGGTTTCAAACCTCCTCATGTAACCTCATAGCCATTTCTGAACTAGTATAAACAAAACATTTTGTGTGAAGTAGTGTTTACCTCTAAATTTCATATTTCCTGGAAATATGGGTCATTATAGTGTATCTCGGATGCTTGCAATATTTGACAATAATAAACATTCACATTGAAGAAGAAATAAACAATCAGCAAACAAAGCCATCAACTCCCTGTCACTGAGTTTGGCATATTACTTGCCTACACAGTAATAGAAAATACTATCGAATACTGACAAGATTTTGCTATGTTGTGAAGTATAAACTGAGCCTTAAAACAAAAGACACAAAGCAAGTTGTCTCACATCCAGAAATATATGATTAATATAAATCCTTCAAAAACATGGCTACAAGAAATGCAAATAAAATTTTTAAAATGCTGTACATGATATCAAGAGACAGTCAGACATGTTCTTATATAGTTACAGAATCTCCAGGTCAGGTCCTAAGCAGGGATTTTTAAAAACAAAACAAAACTCCTAAGAAATAAGCAATGTTTCTGCACCTGCGTGCCACAGTTTGATCACTGTTCTCCTGTTGCTGCTGATGTCTCAGATGTGCCCTGTGGTAGGTAACACCACAGCTAGTTCTCCATCCAGTTCAACTCAGCACATAGAACAAACACTCCTGAGGACTTGTAAAAGCCCAGCAATGGAATGGACAAGTGCCAGACATGACTATTACTAATCCATGGCATGTGAGACCACACACTGGGCCTTTGTACTGGCTATGCCCTCTGCTTGGAAGCTCCCACCCTCCCTCCACTGGCCACAATCTCCCACTAAATTCCTTGGGAAAACTTTCCTGGGACTCTGACTGGGCCATCCCCCCTTTAATATATTCTGGTATTTGAATTGGCTTATGTGATTCTCTGGTTGATGTCCATCTCCTCCATGAACTTAAACTCCAGGAGAGCAGTATTCCCACGTGCCAAGCACAATGCCTGAAATACAGAGACTCCCAAATGTTGGTTGAACAAATAAAAGAATGTGTACAGGGAGTAGAAAGAGAGGACTGTGTGAGGATTGTTAGAGATCAGATCATGGAATGTGAAGGGGCCTTAACCTTGAACCATGGTATAAACTTGGAGAGACAGGGGTAGATTTAATTCATCTAGGAACTACATAGTTCTCTAAATGGCTTTAACTCTGGCTTCTACATAATGAGTGAGGTGCCACAGTAAAGGGATCAATCTCTCAATAATCTCTGCAAGCAGATTCAGACCCTCAGGTCAAAGCCTAAGGAAAATTCAGCTGGAGATCAATATGACCAAAATATTTGGCTCCCTAAGAGACTATCACTGATCCTTTTGTTCCCCATCCTGGACATGTATTCAGCCCACAGCGTACTCCACAGCCCTGTGTGTGAGGAGGACAAAGGCACGTAGACGTCTAAGTCAGGGCAGAGACACAGTCACACAAGGGTTAAGGCAGCATGCATTCCTGAGGCATGTTTCTCTCCCAACAAGGTCCCAAAATAACTAACAGGTAGAACCAAATGAATGAGTTCTTCTCCTGCAGTGAACTTTGAGAAATGATTTATGTCACATTATTTTCTGACCTCCAGAAGAGAACACTTAATTAGTCATTTTAATGTAAATGAAATTCCCAATCAAGTTATACTTCATCAGGATTCCTGTGATTTCCTGCCAGAATTAAATCACATGTCCTGACCAGTGCCAGCACCCACTGTGGATGACCAGGCTGGCACAGAAAAGTGTCTGCTGCTTGCAGATAAAGCCTTTGTAAAGGCTGCTAGCCGTTGCTTATTAGACTGAGATTTCTAGGGAGTGGTCATGTAGTTTACAAATAAATATTAAGTTCTTTGATGTTTATTTCCTAGATCTTTTTTAACATTCTCATTATAACTATTGTTATCATAACACCACTTTTAAAAACAATTCTTTTGAATTTACTTACTAAGTCTCTCAGCAAATACTTTTGGAGGTTAATTCTCAGCATGAGAAAGAGAAGGGAGGGAAAGAAGGTGGAAAAAACCATCTTTATTCATTAGGAGGAACTTATCATATCTCAGCATCTCATACAGTGTTCAAGTTACTTATAGCTAATTAATTATTTTCTATATATTTTTACCTTGTCTTATCCCAAAAGGAATATGAAGTAACTTTAAAATTACATAACAATACAGAATTTTGAAAAGAGGTAACTGAAGGAATTGCTGGAGAGAGAACAAAAGCAACGTCTTCTCAATGAGTGAAATAAAATTATAAATCACTTGGTGACCCATAGATCAGTAAAACTGTATAGCCTGTCATCCAGAAGCACAGAGGCACTTAACGCAGAGACAGACTGGGCCCTCCTCTAGAGGGCGTAGTGGAGCACAGTCCCAGGAACTTGATCACCGAACGTGAACAATGGCGACCCCTCCCCATGTCCCAACTATTAGACTGTCATCTAGTGTCAGATAATGGGAGAATCCTCAGTACTAAAAGAGCAATTCCACAGTGACTAGGAATGTGGTTCCAATACTAGTTCAAAGCAAGCTACAAAAGCATCACATATCCCTTAGGTAAGCAATCTTGTGCACCTGTTTTTATTAACACAGCCTTTGGTGAATGGTGGGAGGCAGCAAGCTGGAAGTTACAATTACTGCACAAGAATCTGGTACTGATGGCTCAGTGGGATGGCAGAGTAGAACTGTAGGTGATTCTGCCAGTGAGAAGTTACTGCCCTACCATAAAGCTAATGCCCCCAGCCTACTATCACACTCTTCATTTCTGACAATTAGCCCTTTTGTGGTACAACACTTTGGAATGTGGTTCTTGAACTTGGGCCAGGCTGAGGAAGCAGGGATTAGTTACCTTAGATCAACTTCCTTCCATCAAGACCAAGGAAACTGGGACAATTGTGGAACTCCTCAGGAGATTCAAGTGGCCTATAGTTAGAATATGCTTTTATTATCAACATCTGAACTAAACTGCAGTTATCTGTTTTATGGCTTCCAAGATATACTTTTTAGCATTTACTGTATTCTAGGCACACTTCTAAATATTTTATATGTATGACCCTTTTAATCATGAAGTCACAGTGTAGTAAGTATCTCTTTGTAGTTCACTGATGGGCTTCATTGCAAAAAAAAAGAAAAAAGATTATCATTGATTACCTCTGGATGTGAACCTCTGGTTTATAAATGCATACTCCACAATGCCAACTTATTTATTTGATTGCCCATGTTCTCTATTGAAGGCATGCCCTTTCACAGACTGTAGGTACCAGGAAAGCTGGCTGCCATTCACTACTAACTAAAGCTTGAGGATGAATGAACATACAGGCTATCATACTGTAAGGATATTTTACAGGATACTTTACACATTACACAGCACTCTTTTTCTGAAGAATAACTTTTAATAACTGTATTAATAATAATGCTGCTTTATCTTATTATATTCATCAATCACATAACCTGAACTCTTATTTCTTAGTATTTCCTACCAGAAAGGTCAGACCAAATGTGGGGCGCACATCTACTAAAAGCATAGGACATCACAAAATGCTCTTTGTGACTGTCCGCATTTAGGTTTCAGCACGACTCAACATATTTTTTCTACTGTATTTTCCTTGTTCGCATTTTCCCTTTCTGCCTTTATCTTCTTATATTGCACATTGATGTAAACCACTGTGAACACATTTTGGAACAAAGGAGAAATATATGCAAAATGTATTTAAAATTTTTTCTTTCCAAGAGATATAAACATGATTTCAGTGAACTGTGGTTGGATATTTTTCTTTTTTAATCTACCTTGCTTTATATAGTAGCTCTAAAATATAGAGCTATGAATGAGTATGAATCAGTCTTTCATTTGGGGGGAGTAAAGGGGAAGGAAGAGAATGTACAATCATGGAGTATAAAGATGGAGAAATGACTTTGCAAACTAACAACTGAAGTAAACATGAAACCATACTTAGTATGTGAAGATAGTATTTTCACAATAGCATTTGTCAAAATTCACTATAAGGTAAGTCTCATGAGAGCAGGGACCCTGCCACCCTGTCTTCACTGTTTATTTCTATAACCCCAGCATGCAGAATAGAGTCTGACACACAGTAGACAGTAAAATAATGTATTTTGAGGCCAGGCGTGGTGGCTCAAGCCTGTAATGCCAGCACTTTGGGAGGCCGAGGCAGGTGGATCATGAGGTCAAGAGATCGAGACCATCCTGGTCAACATGGTGAAACCCCGTCTCCACTAAAAATACAAAAAATTAGCTGGGCATGGTGGCGCGTGCCTGTAATCCCAGCTACTCAGGAGGCTGAGGCAGGAGAATTGCCTGAACCCAGGAGGCAGAGGTTGCTATGAGCCGAGATCGCACCATTGCACGCCAGCCTGGGTAACAAGAGCGAAACTCCGTCTCAAAAAAAATAATAATAATATATTTTGAAAGTAAGAATGTCATGCATTTGGAATTAGGAGAACTGGGTTAATAGCAAAGAAATGATATTGGATGTTGGTTATTTAACCACAAGCATATGCTTTTTAGATTCCGACTCATCATTTACAAAATGAGGCTATTCACTAAGATTCTTCCCAACCCTAATATTCCAGGCGCAGGTAAACATATGAATGTAAATACGTATAATACTTTGGAATTTTGTTTTCAAAACAGGATATCCGGCTACATCTTCAGTGACTCTTGGAGATGTGAGAGACTGGAAGCCAAACAGCACTCCTCAGTGTGAGTTCGGCCAGGTGTTCCTCCCTGATTGGGAAGTGACAGCAAAGTTTTACTACGGCTTCTATAATGTTGACGTTTCAGCAAACAGCTGTATTTTTCATTTGATGTTAATATCTTGGTTTTGAGTCACTCTATAGTGACTATATATTCATATAATTTCTATAGTCTTAAAAAATAAGGGTTGGTGACTTGTTATTATATTGTACCTTTTATTTGTCAAGGGATTTTAAGGCAATATTAAAGTAGTCTTCACAATACTCTCAGTGATCTGAGTCAGTGACAAGAACAGAAAAAGAACACAAGTCGGTGACTAGCTGGCATTAAATATAAACCACAGAGCTTTTGCTTAATATGCCAGCTACTGTTCCTGCAAAGGGAAGCACATTTTCAATTTCAGATTTCCCAAAAGTCACATAGATTAAAAATTCTGTGCATCAAAGCAAAGTAAAATTACAGCTTTCTAAAAAAAGCTGTATTCTGAAAATAATTTTGTCTTTCAGCCAGCACTTCCAGTGTGACAACCCGAGGCTTCAGCTACCCCCAGACCTCCAGTGGGACAGATGCCAAAAAATGTTAAGTATAATCGTGGGTCCCCTGAGTCCCCTGAACTTCAGTCCCTCATCTGACACACATATTGAACAACATCTATGTGCTTTGTTTGTAATAATATTCGCAAATGCTCACAAAGCATCTATCATGTTTAAAGCATTGTTGTAGAAGCTGAGAATACACCCATGGACAAAAACCATCTAAGCTCCAAATTCTGATGGAGGGAGACAGACAACTGGTGATAAGTTATACGAACAAAAAGCACAGGAGGGAGACAGTGGGAATCAAGAGTGACGGGTTGCCACTTTAAATGGGTGGTCTTGAAAGGTCTTACTGAGGAAGGTGACATCTGAGTTAGGATATAACCAGCCAAGCTGAAGGAGCAAGCTGTGAGTATACGTGGGAACAGAGCAAACTAGCTAGAAAATTCGTATCACTGATAAAAATGAAAAGAGGGAGACAAATGTGAGGCCAGAAATCATGTCATTGTATTTTTAATCAGGCCAACCAGCTTTAGCAGGTACGGACAGGGGTTGAAGAAGAAATATATCGCCACTTAGTGGTATAAAACAACGATCAGTGTGCTGGAGAAGTGGCAAGGAAGGAGTCAGGGACAAAAGGAGCGAGGCGATGGGTGCCACGGGGCAGAGCTCTGAATTTAAATGCTAGACTCTGCCACAAAGAGTAACGTGTGTGTCCCCTTGGAAAACATGTAAGTTGTACAGTTAAAACCTAAGTATTTTATATCCACTTGCTCCCTCATTTCTGGGAACTTGTCATTAGGCAAGAAAGAGAGAAAAAGAACATGAACAGGACTGTTCTTTGTAGCATTATTTATTTATTTTATCCCTTTGATGGACCTCAGGCTCACAGATTTGAATTAATCATAATATTTAATTCATGAGACCCTTTCATTATTGGTCAATGCATGACCCTCTGTAATTTAACGATTTCTTTTAAAAAAATATGTTAATAATGTAATAGACACCTGCGAACCCAGTACCCAAATACAAGAACTGAAAAGAGAGTATTCAGAAGGGGGAGCATAGAAAGACATCTAAAAATAAACGGAACTTAAGTGTCTATCAAAATGGCCTGGCAGATTACTGTGAAGAGAGGAGACTGTTCAGCAAAAGAACCTAGAAATAGTGATTATTGATAAGAAAAAAGAATTAAAATGTACCCCTGCCATGCACATTACACAAAAATAAACTCTATATAGTTTAAGATCTTTACATCAAAAGTAAAACATTAAAATATGCAATAAAATGTGGATTTCTTCCTGCTTTGGGGTAGGGAATGGCTTAACAAAGAGACATAAAGCCCTAACCATAAAAAAGATGTAAAAATTAGAATAAAATCAAGAAACTTATGTTCATCAAAAGACTTCTTTAAAAAAGTAAACAAAAGACAAGCTATAATCTGCAAAAGATACTTGCCACAAATATAATTTAAGATGAATCAGGAATATATAATTGATTAAAATTTTATATCACAAGATTGCAAAGAATGCCAACATATTAAAAACAAATATGACAAAAAGTTTAATAGAAAATGAACAAAAAGTCACATCACAAAACATGAAACACACACGGCCAGAAACAGGTAAAGAAATGCTCAGTCTCTCTGGTGACCAGGAAACATAAATGAAGACTAGAATTAGAAAATCATTTTACATGTAATCAAGTCATAAAAATTAAGAAATCCTGTATTGCCAAGTGTTGAACAGGATTTATCCAACATCCTATCAATGTAATTTCTTTTATGTTACTGGTGGTACCATCACTTTCCACCATCCTTTGGCACTGGGTTTTAAATCTGAACATGTGCATACCTACAATCCAACAGTTCTATTCCTAGATATTAAAAACCCCTCCAAAATTAGGACATGTATACAGAAGACATGCACACGAATGTTGGGAGGGAACACTGTTCATATAGCAAAAACTTTAAATAATCTAAGTGGGTGTAGTCAGGAGGGCAGATAAATTGTGGTATACTAATAAAATATCGTATTAGAAAGCAATGAAAAATAAGTGAATGGCAGCCATATGCAACAGCATGAAGAATCTTAACATGCTGAATTAAAAAGTAAATACCAAATAACAACATAAGGCATAATATTTTCTAATGAGATTTTAAAGCAAGTATAATCAAACAGCATATGCCTTAGACATAGTATAGGATATAAAATTGTAAGCTATAGAAGTGAATA
Organism: Leontopithecus rosalia; assembly: GCA_028533165.1. Taxonomy (NCBI): domain Eukaryota; kingdom Metazoa; phylum Chordata; class Mammalia; order Primates; family Cebidae; genus Leontopithecus; species Leontopithecus rosalia. The sequence goes on from CM052662.1 coordinate 90,139,733, forward strand.
ATAAATATAAACATTCAGGATAGCATTTGCTTTTGATGGAGATATAAGGGATGAGACAGGAAGAAAACATTTATGGTGTTATTTATAGTAACCCAAAATCTGTGTACATGAATAGGAGTGAGAGGGTATTAACAGGGTGAAAAATATGTTCAAGTATAAGAAAATGTGAATATGAAGAGATAACTCAATGAGATACTATGAAGCCAGTCAAAACAACAGTCACAACCCTGATCCATTCCTCCTCACTGGGGGAAACCTCGGAGTCAGGGCCTCCAGGCACCCCCAACCCAGATGTATCGACAGACAGAACTCTGAAGTCTCCCTGGGACAGAGTGTCTCGTGGGAGGGGTGTGCCACCACCTTGGTTGTTTGGAATGACTCAGCCCTTCCAGCCTGCAGGCATTGAAGACTCCTAGCTGAAAAGAGCAGAGGCAGTTCCCCAGCACAGCTGTTTCGTTGAGGCATGACCAGACTGCTTCTTTAAATAGACCCAGATCCATTCCTCCTCACTGGGTGGGTCCTCCCACCCAGGGCCTCCGGCCAGCCCTCCCATGCTCTATGGCCAATAGAGTTTCTTCCTACGACAGATTGCCCAGTGGGTGGGGCAGACAATTGCTTTTCAGGCATCTCAGCTGGTCCAGGCTTTGGACCTGAAAAGCCCAAATCAACTGGGAGCTGAGGGATCCCCAACATAGCACCACCGCTCTACCAAAATGCAGCCACACTGCATCTTCAAGCAGGTCCCCAATTCCATTCCTCTTGCTGGGTTAGATAATTCAACTGGAATCTCCAGCCACCTCCTACAGGCACACTCAGGCCAGCAACAGGTCAGTTCCCCGCTGGGACAGAGCTTTCAGAGGAAGGGGCAGTCAGCCATATTTGCTTTATCACAACCTTCACTGACGATACCTCCAGGCACTGGAAAAACCAATGTGACTAGGGTCTGGGGCAGACCCATAGCAAACCACAGCAGCCCTACAGAAGACTGCTCAGACTGTTCAAAGAAAAGCAAACAAACAAAATACAAAACACAAAACAGCAACAACAAACACACACAAAAAAACCCATCCAAAGATCAGCAAACTCAAATATTAAAGGTAGGTAAGCCCACAAAAATGAGAAAGAATTAGCATTTTTAAAAAAACTTTGAAACACTGTTAAAAAAAAAAAAGGAGTGCTCCCATTCCTCCAAATGACCACAACATCTCCCCGCAATGGTTCAGATCTGAGCTGAGGTGGAGATCACTAAAACAACAGAAGTCGACATCAGAACCTGGATAAAAATGAACTTCACTGAGCTAAAGAGGCACATTGTAACCAATGCAAAGAAGCTAAAAATCATGATAAAACAATGCAGGAGTTGACAGCCAAAACAGTAGTACAGAAAGGAACATAACTGACCTGATAGAGCTGAAAACACACTGCAAGAACTTCACAATGCAATCACAAGCTTTAATAGCAGAATAGACCAAGTGGAGCCAAGAATCTCAGAGCTGAAGACTGTCTTTCTAAAATAAGACAGGCAGACTAAAACAGAAAAAAGAATGAAAAGAAATGAACAAAACCTCTGAGAAATATGGGATTATGTAAAGAGACTGAATCTATGACTGATTGGGGTACCTGAAAGAGATGAGAATGAAACCAATTTGAAAAACATACTTCAGGATATCATCCTGGAGAACTTCACCAACCTAGCAAGACAAGCCAACATTCAAATTCAAGAAATACAGAGAACCCCAGTAAGATACTCCATGAGAAGAACATCCCCAAGACACATAATCATCAGATTCTCCAAGGTCAAAATGAAAGAAAAAAATGGTAAGGGCAGCCAGAGAGAATGGCCCAGTCACCCACAAAGGCAAAGCCCATCAGACAACAGTGGACATCTCAGAAGAAATCCTACAAGCCATCAGAGACTGGGACTCTATATTCAACATTCATAAAGAAAAGAATTTTCAACCCAGAATTTCATCTCTGGCCAAACTAAGCTTTATATATGAAGGAGAAATAAGATCCTTTTCAGACACACAAATGTTGAGAGAATTCATTACCACCAGAACTGCTTTACAAGAGGTCCTGAAGGATACACTAAAAATGGAAAGGAAAGACCATTACCAGCCACTACAAAAACAGACTGAAGTACACAGACCAGTGACACTGTGAAGCAACCATATAAACAAGTATGAAATATAACCAGCTAGTGTCATGATTACAGGATCAAATCCACATATAACAATACTAATCTTAAATATAAATGGGCTAAATGTCCCAATTAAAAGACACAGAAAGGCAAGCTGGATAAAGAACCAAGACCCATCACTATGCTGTCTTCAAGAGACCCATCTCACATGCAAAGACACACAGGCTCAAAATAAAGGGATGGAGAAAAATTTACCAAATAAATGGAAAACAGAAGAAAGCAAAGACTGCAATCTTAGTCTCTGACAAAACATACTTTAAACAAAGATAAGAAAAGACAAAAAAAGAGCATTACATAATGGTCAATGGCTCAATTCATCAAGAAGACCTAACTAAACTAAATATGCATGCACCCAACACAGGAGCACTCAGATTCATAAAGCAAGTTCTTAAAGAGACTTAAACTCTCACACAGTAATAGTAGGAGACTTTAGCACCCCAGTGACAATATTAGGCAGATCATCAAGACAAACATCAACAGAGACATTTAGGACTTGAACTCAGCTCTAGCTCTAGTGGACCTTATAAATATCTACAGAACTCTCTACCCCAAAACAACAGAATATATACATTCTTCTCATCACGTCATGGTACTTCCTCTAAAATTGATCACATAATCAGAAATAAAACACAACTCAGCAAATACAAAAGAACTGAAATAATGATAAACTCTCTCAGACCACAGCACAATCAAATGAGAACTCAAAATTAAGAAATTCACTCAAAACCATACAACTACATAAAAATCAAACAACCTGTTCCTGAAGGACTTTTGGATTAATAAAGAAATTAAAGCAGAAATCAAGAAGTTCTTTGAAACTTATGAGAACAATACAACATACCAGAATCTCTAGGACACAGCTAAAGCAGTTCTAAGTAGGAAACTGATAGCACTAAATGCTCACATCAAAAAGCTAGAAAGAGCTCAAGTTAAAAAGTAACATTACAACTAAAAGAACTAGAGAACCAGTAGCAAACCCCAAAGCTAGCAGAAGACAAGAAATAACCAAGATCAGAGCTGAAATGAAGAAGATGGAGACACAAAAAAAAAAACCTTTCAATAAATCAGCCAACTAGGAGCTAGTTTTCTGAAAAAGATTAACAAAATAGATTTACTACTAGCTAGACTAATAGATAGAAGAGTCAAATAAACACAATTAGAAATTATAAAAGCAATATTACCACTGACCCCACGGAAATATACACAATCATTAGAGAATACTATAAACACCTCTCTGCAAAAAACTAAAAAAATCTAGAAGAAATGGATGAATTCCTAGACATATACACCCTCCCAAGACAGAAACTGAATTCCTGAATAGACCAATAACAAGTTCTGAAATTGAGGCAGTACATAATAGCCTACCAACCAAAAAAGCTCAGGATTATATGGATTCACAGCTGAATTCTACCAGAGGAACAAAGAAGAACTGGTACTATTCCTACTGAAACCATTCTAAAAAACTGAAAAGAAGGAAACTCTTCCTAACTTGTTCCACGAAGCCAGCATCATCCTCAACAAAAAAAGAAAACTTCATTCCAATATCCTTGATACACATCGATGCAAAAATCCTCAACAAAATACTAGCAAACCAAACCCAGCAGCACATAAAAAGCTTACCCATCATGATCAAGTTGGCTTCATTACCAGGATGCAAGCCTGGTTCTACCTACACTAATTAATAAATGTGATTCATCACATAAACAGAACTAAAGACAGAAACCACATGATTATCTCAAAAAAAGCAGAAAAAAACCTTCATTAAAATGTAACATCCCTTCATGTTAAAAACTCTCAATAAACTAAGAATTGAAGGAATATACCTCAAAATAATAAGAACCATATATGACAAACCCACAGGCCAATATCATACTGAATGGGCAAAAGCTGGAAGCATTCCCCTTGAAAACTGCCACAAGACAAGGCGGTTCCAATACTATGTTGAATAGGAATGCCCTCTCTCAGCATTCCTATTCAACACAGTATTGGAAGCCCTGGCCAGGGTAGTCAAGCAAGAGATAAAGTATATTCAAATAGGAATAAAGGAAGTCAAACTATCTTTCTCTGCAGGTAACATGATTCTATGTCTAGGAACTCTCATTGTCTCAGCCCTAAAGCTTCTTAAACTGATAAGCAACTTCAGAATAGGCTTAGAATACAAAATGGATGTGCAAAAATTGCCAGCAATCCTATACACCAACAACAGGAAAGCTGAGAGCCAAATTACAAATGAACTCCCATTCACAATTGCCACACAAAAAAATAAAATACCTGGGAATACAGCTAACAAGGAAAGTGAAGAGCCTGTACGAGGAGAACTACAAGCCTTCTCAAAGAAATCAGATATTACACAAATGGAAAAACATTCCACGCACATGGATAGGAAGACTCAATATCATGAAAATGCCCATAACACAAGGCAATTTATGGATTCAATGCTATTCCCATTAAACTACCATTGATATTCTTCACAGAATTGGAAAAAATAAAAACTTTTAAAATTCATATGGAACCAAAAAAAGAGCCTCAATAGCCAAGGCAACACTAAATAAAAAGAACAAAGGAGGCATCATGCTACCTGACTTCAGACTATACTGCAGGGCTACAGTAACCAAAACAGCATTGTACGTACTGGTACAAGAACAGACACATAGACAAATGGAACAGAATAGAGAATCCAGAAATAAGACCACACACCTACAACTATCTGGTCTTCGACACACCTTACAGAACAAGCAATGGAAAAAGGATTCCCTATTTAATAAATTTTGCTGGGAGAAATGGCTAGCCATATGCAGAAAATTGAAACTGGATCCCTTCCTTGTACCATATAAAAAAATCAACTCAAGATGGATTAAAGATTTAAACATAAAACCTAAAACTATAAAAACCCTAGAAGAAAACCTAGGCTATACCATTCAGGATATAGGACAAGCAAAGATTTCAAGACGAAGATGCCAAAGCTATTGCAACAAAAGCAAACATTGACAAATGGGATCTATTAAACTACAAAGTTTAGCACAGCAAAAGAAACTATCAACAGAGTAAACAGACAGCCCACAGAATGGGATAAAATTTTTGCCATCTATCCATCTGAAAAAGGTATAATAGCTAGCATCTATAAATAATTTGCCAGCATAAAACAACCCCATTAAAAAGTGGGCAAAGGACATGAACAGACAATTCTCAAAAGAAGACATACATGTGGCAGAAATATGAAAAAAAACTCAACATCACTGACCATTAGAGAGATGCAAGTCAAAACCACAGTGAGATGCCACCTCACACCAGTCAGAATGGCGATTACTAAAAAGTTAAAAAAAAACAAAACAGATGCTAGTGAGCTTGTGGAGAAAAAGGAATGCTTTTACACTGTTGGTGGGAGTGCAAATTAGTTCAACCATTGTATAAGACAGTTTGGTGATTCCTCCAAAGCCTAGAGGCAGAAATATCATTCGACCCAGCAATCCCATTACTGAGGGTATAGCCAAAGGAATATAAATCACTCTATTAATAAGACGCATGCACGGGTGTGTTCATTGCAGCACTATTCACAATAGCAGAGACGTGGAATCAACCTAAATGTCCATCAATAATCAACTGGATAAAGAAAAAGTAATACGTATACACCATGGAATACTATACAGTCATAAAAAGGAATGAGATCATGTCCTTTGCAGGGACGTGGATGGAGTTGAAAGCTGTTATCTTCAGCAAACTAATGCAGGAACAAAATAACTAAACACCACGTTCTCAAAGTTTCTCCCTATTAGCAGTGTCACCATCCGTATGTTCACTGAGGTGGCACTTTTAGTTGCCATCGAGAACTTTTCCTTTGCAGTCACAACTTGGCTAATCATTTGACCCAAAAGGCCTAGCTTTGAGCCTGTTTCAGTTTTGACATACTTTCCTCAGTAAACTTAATTATTTCTAGCATTTGATTTAAAGTGAGAAATATGCTTCTCTTCCTTTCCTTTGAACTCTTAGAGGCTGTTTTAGGATTATTATTGGCCTAATTTCAATATTGTTGTATCTCAGATAAAAAAAAAAGAGGCCTAAAGAGAGGAGGAGAGATGGGAAACCACCAGTAAGTGAAGCAGTCAGAACACACACAGCATTTGTCAATTAAGTTCTCAGTCTCCTAGGAGTGCAGTTTGCGGTGCTCTAAAACCAGTTCAATGGTAATATCTAAGATCCCTGATCACAGATCACCATAATCGATATAACAATAATATGAAAGTTTCAAATATTTGAAGAATTACCAAAATGTGGCACAAAGACGTGACTTGAGCACATGCTGTTGGAAAAATGGCACCTACAGACTTGCGTGACAAAGGGTTGCCGCAAACCTTCAATTTGTTTAAAAAAAAAAAAAAAGCAGTATCCGTGAAGTGCAATGAAGTCGGGCCTGCACCAGTTTCTGGGGGCTTCATGGTTTTCCCCATGGTTAAGGCACAAGCTCCACACTTGCAAAGCTTGTGAGTGTTATCTTTGTCAGCAAGAGCATCAGAGCTGCATTTGTGGAGCAGGTGGACATGGCAAAAGTGGTCACAGAAGCTAGCACCAGCGTGTGCATCCTGGTGGCAGAGGTGGTGCTGGCCCAATACATATTCACCTTGAAAAGGAAGATGAGACAAAAAAATCAAAATCATCAAGATTCCTGGGGACAGGCCTTGGATCTCTGGATATTGTTTGCCACCTGTACTGTTGTTCAAGGACAAAATCAAAAATGGAAGAACTCAGAATGCCTTAGGAATGTTACATAGCTAAGAAATGACTCATAGAAAGTCTGCTGTGCATGTAAAAACAATGCAAGAATTCTAGAAAAGTTCAGTTTGCATCACGAACCCTGCAAAGATAACAAATTATCTGAGGTTTTATTAACGGAAGATGCCAAACTTCAGATAATAATGGACTTTGCTATGACACTAAGTAGATTCTCCAACGAAGGGAAAAGAGGCATAATGTGTTATAATATGATTGACAACTATAAACTTGTCCCAGGTGAATGTCAAAGAAGTAACTAAAAGAAAAACATTTTATTATTGCAGTTAAACCTGTTACCTTTAAGAGAAGTACCCGTTTATGGTAGAATAGTGTGCTATCCAACATAGTGTCTTTGTCGGACAAGCTTTTCCAAAAGCGAAATTTAAAGAAATTGTGGAAGAATCTGATGTTATGCTCAAGGAAGGATATAATAATTTACTTGAGAAGCTTCAATAACACAGTACCCATGTTCATATTTTCAGCAGATATTGGCGCTGTAGAGAAGTTTATCAGTCAAGCTGGTGTTTATCATTCAAATGTCAAAGTAGCGTTCATTTGTGGATTTGTGAAAATGTGTACTGAAAGGATTTAAAGGAGAATTAACTCATGCAGTTAATGAACATCATGTTGCCTTGAAGTACACAGAACATTTCAGTCAATTAAAAGACAACAGCAACATAATTCTGCTGAGACTCCCAAGGTTTTAAAAGGGCATAGAGAATAGCCAGATTTTCACATCCTGAAAATTAGATCTCTAAATGATAGAGTGGAAAAGCATTCAGGAAAGTATTGTTTCATCAAAAGATGAATCGCTAGAAGTAGCCAACTCTGTCTTATAGAGGATTCAGTAAACAAGCATTCTTCAGGATGTTCCCTCCTGCGGGAGCAAGTGAGACTAGAATTGTCCATCTCTTCATCTTGCTGAAAGACTATTTTTTATAATATAATTCTGGTCCTGAAAGTTCGCCTTCATACATTTAAGTATTTTCAGACACATGGAACCCATCAACAGGAGACTCCATTTTCGTCGCCTGTCTCACCATACTTCCTGCTACATGTTGTTGACAGATCAAAACAAAAACAAAAATCCTCAAAGTAAAAATTAGAAAAATAACTCACTACCTTTCCAAAATGGCTTATGTTTTTTAATTTTATCAGGCATTATTTTTAGGAGTCTTTCAAAATTGGGAATGTTAGTAGAAGTCCAAAAAGAAGTTTTATGAAATTACAAAAAGAAAATTGCATACTTTTAAGTGTTGTAATGTTTGTAATTTGTAATCATGCTGATGGTATCACCATCTCCTAAAATTATGTTAAGTTATTTTGCTTGGGGAAAATCAATATTGATCAGAAAAGCCTGGCTCTGCAGTGAAAACTATTAATATCCACACATCACTAACCATTACAAAATGTTCTATACTCATTCACTGATAATAAGCATGAAATGGAAAATATCTTTAAATACCCACTTTCCTTAAATGGAAAGCACTCATTCAGCCATTTAGACTTTAGCATAAATTAATTTATCCCATTCCTTCTTGCAAACATATTTTGACGAGATAGAAATAAAGGCATCAAGGTTAGAAAGTAAGAAATTAAAGAAGACACTATACCATATTGAGCAAAAAAACTACAAGGTTATTCAGAACAAACTGCCTTCTTTATAATTTTACCTAAATCTAGGCCTGGTCCCAGTTGTTTTTCAATTAGATATTTTTCTTTGGAAATCAAATTCTGGCTAATGACATAATCATTTAAAAAATGCTTAGTCCATCATCATCTATATGCCTTGGTATTCTGTCTAGACAAAAATTAATAAAGATCACATATGCAGGATCAGAGAATTATACTGAAAATAAGAACGTGTCCCTGAACTCAGATTGCAAAAACGTTGTGTATGAAACCACTGTTACTTGTGAGGTGACCCCATATGGAAATAGCTATGACAAACCGTCCTCTAATCAAGCCGTAAAGAATGGACTCACCTCTTCCGGAGGGCCTGAATGGACTCACCTCTTCCAGAGGGCCTGATCACACACCTTTGTCAGCAGCTGCAACTCCTGTTGGTACCTAAGAAGAAACAAAGAATAGAGAGGGCTAAGAATATGGTTTGTTTTGTTTTAGTTTTGCTCATTTGATTTGGTCTTGACACACAAGAAAGCTTTGCACTGGGAACAGCATGTATGCTAATATTTTAAATGAAGGGATGTAATATCTCTGTACTGATCACAACCATGTACGACTATAGTTATTTTACTTTACATTATACTGTAGGCCTTTTATCAGATACAGATATGTGGTGCCTGCCAAGGAGTGAATCTTTCTTGCCAGAGATGGGCAATAAACAAAATGAGTTGTTAGATCTATTTCAAAAGCCATATGTGCCGCCTGAGTTCGCTGCCATCCACTCAAGGGAAAGATTTGCTTCTAAATGCTTCAAAAGGACTCACTCAGCAGCTGATGAGGCCTGTGACCACAGGGGTCTGATAATTCACTGGCGACACGTTTCGTTTTCACAGTTCAGCAAGAATGTCAGCTGACCCACAAGCGCAAAGTATTTTCTTCCCTTATGCATGTTCTAGCAAGGTCTTCAAAGTCCCACTGGCAGCTTTTCTTGACTAAAGGCCACCATAACACACCTGGACTCTCATTCTCTTCCACTTTCTCTGTGGCTCATCTATGGAATGAGCATGACACACTCTCTGGCTAAAAGAACATCTCCTAGTGTTTTCTTTCCATATCTTTTCCTGCTTCTAAGTGGCCACAATCACAACTTTTCTTATGACAGACATCTGAACCACAAGAATCCCTTCAACTCCCACTTTATTTGAGGACATTCTAGTGTACGCTACGGAACAGTTTAATGATTTTGCTTTAAGTATTCATTAATATCCTTTTTATAATTATTAGCAGTCAAGAAGAGATAATAGAATAACTAGTCTTATAGTCTCATATAGGTTAACTCTTCTGGTATCTTCTTCCTTTAGCAGTTTCACGGATACCCCATGAAACACACAGTTCATCTCCCTCAGGTGCGGGCTCAACACTTCACGGTGAGTAGAAGATTCAGGGACTGAAGGTAGTGGTCAGCTTTATCTGGGTACAAGGTGTAAAAACAAGACCTCAGCCTCAGATAGATATATAAAAGTACATCTTGATGGTGAAAATTGCAATGAATGGAACCAAAATTCTTCCCAGACGTTCAAAGAAGATATTCCGACACCAAGCCTTAGATTTTTATACATTTTATTTCAAAAAATCTGCATAATAGTATTTTTCTTACCAGTTATAACCATGAAAAATGCATTTCAATTTTTTCATTGGAAAACAAAGTAATTAGTCAGCATGGATTTGTCTAGTCTAATGTTGGAAAGGAATTTTTATTAACCTTATCAAACACATTGGCATTGGGAGAAATCAGTATTTTGATGAGCGGAACCTCTCATACCAAAAGAATAGGGATAGGGCCTCACCTTTCCATGACCCCCAATTCTGGCCTTTTTCTGTACCATTTAAATTTCTCCCAGAGATACTTTAGCAGACATCATCTTGTTGTTTGAAAGAGCTTCTTCTTTTTTTTCAACCAGTAGGAAATTGTATTCCTTTGGCAATTGTTAGACAAATCTCAGCATCCCAGCCTTGCTGTAAATTGGTTCTTAATAAACTTTACACATAACATTTAAGGGACACTTAGACAATTTAAATCGAGCTCTTTCAAATAGCACATGATACCCAATCATGATTTTATACCACTTGATCAAGTTGAGATGTCTTGCCCAGATATCCCCTTTATATTTCCAGACAATGTCTTTACCAGCAGAGCCAGAGCATTTTCAGAAGTCCCCACAACTGCCAATGGATCTATGAAAACTCATCACATCCGTATCACTGGTAAGCCGTTTGTCATATTTTGGGGAATTTTATGTTTTATTCACCAACAAATACTTACCAAGTATCTACCATTTGCCAGGCACTATGACAGTTGTTGGATATACAGCGAAAATGCTGGCTTTTTGAAGATTATAATCTATTAGAGATCATGTATCGTAAATAAATAATCATACAACTAAATTTATTTTAGATAAGTACTATGATAAGGTGTTCTCAAACAGGAAGTCCTGATTTTAATTGGACGATAGGAGAGGACTCTCTGAGGATATGATACTTAAATTAAAATCTGAGAAAAATAAATGAGAATTATTCAGGTGAAAAGTAGCAAAAAAATATTTCAGGTCAAAACCTGAGAAGGAAAGTTGAGAAGTCTGAGAAGGAAATCATTGGAACAAAGAGTACTCCTATAATTCAACTAATATAATTTCCTCCTGCAAAATGTAATCCCTTCTTTTATAACATAAGAGAGCAAAAGATTCAGTAAAATTAGGACCCTCCTAATGAAGGTCATGATTCTAAGTTCACAGGCATAATCAACGTCAGGGGTGTGCATTTGACCAGTGAGCACCACACCTAGGTACTCAGCTCATTTTGTATCAAAGGTCACACTGTCTTCTGATCACTGGAGCATAATCTTGCACATGTCATGGCAATACATCTGCAAACTGAGGCACTACCAAGATTTAAGATATTGGCGCCTTAAACAGCTGTCTAGTTTAGAGATGGGTCAAGAGTGGAGTTCTGCTTTTCCACTTCCATGGTGAAGGCAGGGTTCTCATTTTCTACATTTGATTGGAAAGAAAATTGTAGGCATTGATGTAAGACCTCTTTAAAGCCTTTTGTTGGTAAAAGTGAGGGATCATTGCACATGGGAGGCAGGACTAGCTTACAACTCTGGACAGAGCAGCATGTGGAAGCTTGCATTGTGAATTTCAGCTCCAGATCAAATGCAAGAACAAACCAGCAATCTTGAGAGGACCCACTGAAGGAAGCAGACTGCTCCTGCAGCACTCAGGAGACACCCCAAATACTCTGAGAGGTAGATAGCCTCACACAAAGCCCATCTCGCCCTTTGCCTGGAAACAGACTCGGAGCTCTTGGCTAGGGGGCATGGTAGGAGTGAGACTGGCCCTTCAGTTTGCATGGGAGCTGGCTGAGGCCTGTGACTGCTTGCTTTCCCCCACTTTCCTGACAACCTGCATAATCAACAAAGGCAGCCATAATTCTCCTAGGTTCACAACTCCAGTGACGTGGGAATCTCACTCCTACCCCTCACAGCAGCTGCAGCAAGACCTGCCCAAGAAGAGTCAGCTCAGACATGCCTAGCCCCGCCGTCAGCTGATGATCCTTCCCTATCCAACTTGGTAGTGGAAGACAAAGGGCGAGGAATCTTGGAGTTCTAGGGCACCACCCACCACCAGTCCCTCTCCAGACTACTACAGCTGATCCTGTCTAGAGAGCTCCACCTCCTGGCAGGAGACCAACCAGAACAAAAATAAAGCAATAAACCAAGGTAAGGACCCTCATGGAGTCCGTTGCACCCTCTGCCACTTCCACCAGAACAGACACTGGTATCCACAGCTGAGAGACCCATTGATGGTTCACATCACAGGACTCTGTGCAGACAACCTCCAGTACCAGCCTGGAGCCAGGCGGACTCATTGGGTGGCTAGACCCAGAGGAGAGACAACAATCACTGCAATGTGGCTCACAGGAAGCCACATCCACAGGAAAAGGGGTAGAGTCTACATCAAGGTAACACCCAGTGAGACAAAAGAATCTGAACAACAGCCTTCAGCCCTAAACCTTCCCTCTGACAGAGCCTGCCCAAATTGGAAGAAAACAGAAACCCAACCCTGGTAATATGACAAAACAGAATTGGTAAAGAGGAAGTTAAACCATCCCTGTTTGCTGATGATACGTTCGACCAAGCAGAGAATCAAATCAAAAACTCAACCCCTTTTACAATAGCTGCAATAAAATAAAATAAAATACTTAGGAATATACCTAACAAAGGAGTCGAAAGAACTCTAAAAGGAAACTACAAAACATTGCTGAGAGAAATCATAGATGACACAAACAAATGGAACACATCCCATGCTCATGGATGGGTAGAATTAATACTGTAAAAATGACCATACTGCCAAAAGCAATCTACAAATTCAATGCAATCCCCAATAGAATGCCACCATCGTACTTTGCAAAATTAGAAAAAAATCAATTCTAAAATTCATATGGAGGAAAAAAAGAGCACACATAGCCAAAGCAAGACTAAGCAAAAAGAACAAATCTGGAGGTAACACATACCTGATTTCAAACTATACTATAAAGCCATAATTATCAAAACAGCATGATACTGGTATAAAAATGGGCACACAGACCAATGGAACAGAATAGAGAACCCAGAAATAAACCCAAATACTTACAGCCAACTGATTTTCAACAAAGCAAACAAAAACATAAAGCGGGGAAAGGCCATCATTTTTAATAAATGGTGCTGGGGTTACTGGCTATGTTCTCACTGATTTGTGGGAAGCAAAGACATGTAGGAGAATTAAAATGGATCCTCACTTTATACAAAAATCAACACAAGATGGATTAAGGACTTAAACCTAAGACCTGAAACTATAAAAATTCCAGAAGATAACACTGGAAAAATCCTTCTAAACATTGGTTAGGAAAGGATTTCATGAAAGAAGCCAAAGCAAATGCAATAAAAACAAAGATAAATAGCTGGGACCTAATTAAACTAAGGCACTTTTGCACAGAAAAAGGAGCAGTCATCAAAGTAAACAGACAACCCACAGAGTGGGCGAAAACCTTCAAAATCTATACATCTGACAAAGGACTTATATCCAGAATCTGCAACTAACTTGAACAAATTAGTAAGAAAAAAAACAAACAACCCTATAAAAAAAAGTGAGCTAAGGACATGAATAAACCATTCTCAAAAGAAGATATACAAATGGTTAACAAACATATAAAAAAATGGTCAACATCACTAATGATCAGGGAAATGCAAAATAAAGTCACAATGCAACACCACCTTAATCCTGCAAGAGTGGCCATAATTAAAAAATCAAAAACCAGTAGATGTTGGCATGGATGCAGTGAACAGGGAATGCTTCTATACTGCTAGTGGGAACATAAACTAGTACAGCCACCATGAAAAACAGTGTGGAGATTCCTTACAGAGCTACAAGTAGAACTACTATTTGATCCAGCAATCCCACTACTGGATATCTACCCAGAGGAAAAGAAGTCATTACTCAAAAAAGATACTTGCACATGCATGTTCATAACAGCACAATTCACAATTGCAAAATCATGGAACCAACCAAATGTCTACCAATCAACGAGTGGATAAAGAAACTGTGGCACATATATACATACCCACACACACACTGGAATACTACATACTACACAGCCATAAAGAGGAATGAATTAACAGCATTTGCAGTCACCTGGCTGAGACTGGAGACTACCATTCTAAGTGACGTAACTCAGGAATGAAAAACCAAACATCGTATGTTCTCGCTGATATGTGGGAAAGGTAAGCTATGAGGGTGCAAAGACCTAAGAAGAACACACTGGACTTTGGGACTTGGGGGGAAGAGTGGGAGGGTGTGAAGGGATGAAAAGCTACAAATATGGTGCCATGTATACTGCTTGGGTAATGGGCGCACCAGATCTTACAAATCACCACTGAAGAACTTACTCATTTAACCAAATACTACCTGTACCCCAATAACATATGGAAAAAATAAAATAAAACCTTTTGTTCTTTATCTCAAACTTTGGATATAAAATATTATATCCCACCGTATTACCACGGTAGAGCTTAGTAAATTTTGACTCATGTGAAACGGAACTTAGTCTACTCCTGAGTTGACCAACTGTCTCTTTCACAATCATGCTACTCTCGTGGTTTGAACTATGTAAACTTTCTAGGCATCTGTATTTACAATGTATCACATGATTATGTATAATAGGACTACATGGGTCTCCAGGGAACCCACAGTTTCTACTTCGATAGGGGTGAGAATCAGGAAGGCCTGGAATTCCTGGATGTATGTTGTACGAAAGGAAAAAATCTTCAACATTTCTAACCAGTGCTAACATGTTAACACATGGTTGCAGTCCATGCTACGTAAAACACAGAAAAGACGTGATAACTGATATTAAATCTAGGTCTTTGACCTGCATTTTTTTGAGATTTCGATATATGAAAAGCAGTGTAATAAAAACTGGACAATGAAGGAATTTAAATCCTTGTCTTCACTTACAAGCAGTTTACTGTCTAGGAAAGGAAACCAACCCAGACAGCTTTTTGTCCAAAATGATCTAAAGATCTACCTATCATGTCTAAGGAATTCCGCTGCAGTATCATTAGCAGTAGCAAAGTCGGGAAACACTTTAACCATCTAACATCATGAGATAAATTAAATAACATGGCATATCCATTGAACTATCCAGTCATTTAACAGAATGAGGTAAATATGCACTGCTACGGAAACTGTTCCAAGAATGTTTTTTAAGAAAAAGAGGCCAGGTATATGTCTTCTGGCCTCTTTCTCTTAAAAACATGTAAAACGTAAAATGTTAAAAATTTCAAATGTCAAAAACGGTAAAATGGTTTCTATATCCTTAGAATACTTAAAATGCTCAGAATCACTATCACTAGAGAAATGCAAGGTAAAGCCACGGTGAGATACCATCTCACACCAGTCAGAATGGCTGTTAATCAAAAGTAAAAAAAAAAAAAACGGATGCAGGCGAGGTTGTGGAGAAAGGGAATGCTTACACACTGCCGGTAGGAATGTACGTGAGTTCAGCCATTGTGGAGAGCAGTTTGGCTATTTCTCAAAGAACTTAAAACAAAATTACCATTCGAACTGGCAATCTCATTATATTGGATATATACCCAGAGGAATACAAATTGTTCCACCGTAAAGACACACGGACATAAATGTTCATCACAGCACTATCTACAATAGTAAAGACACAGAACTAACGTGAATGGCCATCCACAGTCACTGGCTAAAGAAAACGTGGTACACATAGCATGAAGTACTATGAAGCCATAAAGAAGAATGAGATCATATTCTTTGCAGCAATGTGGATGGAACTGGAGACTATCACTCCAAGCTAACGCAGGAAGAGAAAACCAACTACTGCATGTTCTCACTTATACATGAGAGCTAAACACTGAGTACATATGGATACAAAGAAGACAGCAACAAACACGGAGGCCTACTTGAGGCAAGAATTTAAAAAACTACCGATAGGTACTATGTCGATTACCTGGGTGACAAAACAATCTGCTCACCAAATCCTACAACACGCAATTTAACTATATAACAAACTTGCACATGTACCTCTGAACCTAAGATAGTGAAAAACAAGAAAAAAGAAAAAGAAGCCATGGACAGTCGTGTGTGTATAATATGGCCCCAATTGTTAAAAAAAGGGGGGTATATATTCATGGTACACATGTATGCTTATATATATATCCACAGAAAATTTCTGGTAGGATACATAATTAAGAGTTACACCTTGTGTAAGTATCAAGGGATAGACATGCCCACCCCTGGAGTACGGTCACGGCCAGTGAGCATCCCCACGGCTCTTCACCAAATTACGTTTCACATAGGAGAAACAGTTTAACTAATCCTGTTTCCCAAATGCCAAACTTTGGGATTCAAGTTTATTTTTCTTTATGCCCTTTTCAGGTGTTGTGGTCAGTAAGCCCAAAGATGGAATGTCCTGGCCAGTGATTATAGCAGCATTACTGTTTTGCTGCATGGTGTTGTTTGGCCTTGGAGTGAGAAAATGGTGTCAATATCAAAAAGAAATGTGAGTATAATACCACGCTATGTAGGAACTGAGAATTTTTCATTATAAAATATTCATCAGTCCAATATACCATTACTCTATGACAGCCCCCTCATACTTCAGTGAGTAAATAAGGCTCACAGACGCTCGGAGAGATGATGTAGTTTTCCCAGCATCCGCAGAGTTGGGATTAAATACCCAGCTCCTGGCACGGTATTCCTCTCTGCATTGGCCTAGTCAGACAGTAACACTCATCAGATACAGCAAGTCCACGGGCATGAAATGAGAACGGAGCCTCACCTCCCCTCAAAACTAAAACTGATTTTTCTTTTAATCTTCATGATGTTTTTCTTTTCATGCATCTTTGAACTGCCTGGGCTCAGCTGGCCCTAGATGCTCAAGTGTGAAATTGAATGAGAAAGGTAATTTTAAGAGGTTTCCAGCTGATTTTTTGGTTTTGTTTCTGTTTTTGTTTTTTAACTAGAATGGGCTTCTACTGCCCTTTTCTTTTTTTCCCCCAAGAAGAAAAGAAAGTAAGCATTGGGTTACCCCTTTTTTGTCTTATTGAAGTATTTTCCAAAACCCCTCTCCAATCAAAAGCCTGAAATGGTACATAAGGTTAAGTGTCATTTTTCTGACTTGCTATTTTCAGTCAGTCTGGATTGGGCCTTAATTGGAAGAGACCTTAGTACCCAGAGCTGATCTTGCACTTGTCTTACTACTGCTCTCAGATAACATTAACCATCGTGCCATGTGCTCTTCTACCTTTTCCAGAGTATCCTTGCAGACTCTATAACCACATACAGGGAGTGGTGAATAAAACACTAAATCAGTCGTTAGAAATTCTGAATTCTTTCCAAGGACTACAATTTGGCCACCACATGACCTTGAGAAACTCATAATTCCTGCAAAAAACAAAAGTGCAATTTTCATAGAACTATATCCACTTAATAATATATATGAAGTCTCCATTAAAGTATCTGAAATTGGGTAATAGGGATTAGAGAGCTTTTTACTAAATGAACAAATGAAATCTGAAAATTTGAAGTGATTTTTTAAATTGTTCTTATTCAAACGTTTGTGTTATATAGAGATGAGAATCAATCTCTCCCTCCTCCCTCCCCCTCCACTGCCCACTCTTTATCTCTCTTAAGATACTATGGATTGCCAAGGCATAGAGGTGTTTGAGTGATGGACATAAAGATGCTCAGGGATATATTTCTGTTTCCTGATACCAAGATAGCTAGAGCATTTATATAGCTAAATTCCACACTAATCTAGCTCTTCAGTGCATTTCGGAAAAAAAGATGACTTGTACTAACATAAAATAGTGCTTTGTACAAAGATGATTTTAAGAACGTTCACTGATTCAAACAAAAGGGATTTAGGCTTTATCTACCCAGTACTCAGGGACTGAGAAGAGCTTTGCTTCCCATCTCTGTCATATCCCCATAGTACATAGTGAGTGTCGGGTGAAGGATGGGGCTGGGGTTAGCACAGAGGCTGTCTGAAAGCTTCACTCTGAATCCTGGAATGTTAAGATTTAGTCTCATATTTTAATCATAAGAGAAACGTTTTTTCTATTCGGAGACAGTTGTCATGGACAGCATCCGCTCTGGGAAAAGACTCGAATTGCTGGTCTGGTTCTCTCGAGCAGGTTGTTTAAAACCTCTGAGCCTCAGTTCTGTCTGTAGAATGGAGACAATAACACTCAATTCTGCATACAAAGTATGTTATGATAAAAATGCTCTGCAGACTATGAAATTATAAATATTAATTAACGGTATGATCATGACATTCAAATGGCTAATAGGCCTAACAAGCACAGGGCTGTGCCGACTAAAATGCTGAAAGAACTGGGAGAGTATGTCTCTTTCTCATTAATCTGTGTTCTCCTTAAAAAAAAACAATGCATGTCTATGTGTCTGTGCATAAGACTCCCTCACGTTCTTAGCACTGAAAGCCCAATGTTTTGTTTCCAGCATGGAAAGACCTCCCCCTTTCAAGCCACCGCCACCTCCCATCAAGTACACTTGCATTCAAGAGCCCAACGAAAGTGATCTGCCTTGTCATGAGATGGAGACCCTCTAGCCTCATGAGACTTTTCCCCACAGCAGAACTCTGCTGGAATCCTATTGAGAAGGTAGACATTGTGCTTTCTTAATATAGTCACTCTTCAGCCACCGCTCTGCTGCAGCTGAAATGGAAGTCAGAAGTGAGTGATCTGTTTTCCCAGCAGCTCACGCTCTTTCATCTCCAAATGCCTGAAACTTAACTAAGAGTGAAAGGTTATGCCATGCTCACACTCAGTGTAACTGGTAGAGGTTCTCTTGCTTACGTAAGAAGTGTACAGTAGTCTGCCATCATTTGAAAAACACAGTATTTTTATTTAAACTCTCTGATGGAAGGACAACAATGGTTTCAAGTGGACACCCATGCCTGATCCTCTTATTTGAACCCCTATTAACATTGTAAGCTATTTGCCAAAATCCTGGGGCTTTGTTGCTTTCCCTAAGATAATGATAAGAAAAAGTCAATGTAAAAGTCCTAACAAGACTGCCAAGCAATGGAGAAGTATGGTCAGTCTTCATATTGAAATTCTGTTGTTTATTTTCCTGGAAGGAAAACCAGGAAAAGAACCTCAAGAACCACATTTTCAGTCCTCCTTCACCGTCTTCCTACCATGTTCAGCCCAGACTCCTGCCACATGGACCAGGATGAAGACGGATCAGAGATAACTAGCCAGCAACCAAGTAGGCTGGAGGATATAAAACTTGGCTGGCCTCTAAAATTATATGAGCCAAGAGTGGCTTCATTTGCGTGCCTTCGTGTGTGTCCATCAAACTGGTACCAAACTGTTTTGTAAGTAAACAGGCAGCCTAAGCCCAACCCTACTCATCTAATTCCTGTTACTCTGTTTTTCATCTGGGGAGTTTCCTGTTCATCTAAGCGGCCTGTTTTGATCTGTTTTGAAAAAGATAAACAGCTTCAAATCAGATCAGCACTGATTAATTAACCTTGCTCCTACCCATCTTTTACAAAATAGTTGAAGCAGAATGTAGAGGTGTCAGAGAAGAAACCTAGTCGGCCAGACATGCTCTGTATTTGGCAACAGTTTGTGAGTGAATAAATGACCAATCCTCCCTGTCTCTTGAAACCTTCCCACACTCTCTGCTCCAGGAGGGAAAAACAGATGTTGACGACAGATACAGTGATAGGCAAATTCTGTGTGGACTTTAATCCCCAAAGGAAACTTTAGCTCCTTTGCAGTATACTTATCCCTGACTGCACATGAGGCTATCTTGTGCAGAGTTATTTGGAGAGTATGTCTTTCTTAAATACCATAGCTGTCACACTCCAGTTCAATTAAATCAGAACGTCTGAGGAGTGAGGCGCAGGCATCCGCACCCTCAGCAGATTCGCATGTTCAGACAAAGTTGTGAACTGCTGAGCCAGTGGAAGTTCTTTCTCATTCATAAGAATCTGAGGTAGGCGCTTAACTTATGGTGGCCGCCCCTAAGATGAGCCCGTGTTCTTGCCTCCTAGGATTACATCCTTCAACAGTCCCCTCCAACACTGAATACAGATGATTCGTGTAACCTGGGGCCAGGATTAAGGTGAGGCAATCCATGTACACGGGGAAAAAATGTAAGGAGGCATTCACACTCGGGGTCATGCACTGGCACAATGTTGAGAGTCAGTACCAGTCTCATCCTTGGTATAGCCAAAAAAGTTTAGAACTGACCAAGGCTAGGTCATAAACCATACTGTGGCTTCCACTTTGATCTCTCTCTGACCATTGACACTGGGAAAAGCCTATTCCATGCCGTGAAGATACCCAGGCAGCCCTACTGAGAAATCCACCTGTCAAGGAACTGAGGTATTTTGCCAACAAGCATTAACTTGCCAGCCATGTGAGGAAGCCATCTTGGCAGCAGATCCTCCAGCCACCAGTGAAGTCTTCAGATAACTGCAACTTCAGTCGATCTTTTGACCAAGACCTCAAGAGAGCCAAAACTACCCAGCTAAGCCTTTTCTAAGTTTCTGGACCTCTAACATAGGAGATAATAAGTGTTTATCTTTTAACACCATTAAGTTTGAGTATAATTTGTTACATAGCAATAGATAACTATACAGCTCAATAACTAAAACAATAAACTGCTACCTGCCTTAATTAATTCCTTATTAGTTCTCAAGAAACAAATTCTAACTATATGTATGGCTGTTGCTTCATGTATACAGTTATTTGTATTTAATATGACTTAATCATCAGTAATTTGCGTACAAAGCACTGTGGCTTTATTTTACTGTTTCATTAGGATATATGAATACAAGTAGAAAGTGAGGTAGAAAGTGGCAGGGTTGGAGGCATTTAGATCGTTTCAGAAAAGGGAGAGACAGTTTTACAGTAAAACATAAATCCACGTGATTTATCAATCTATCACATGACAGGTGTCTCACTGTTTCTATATTAGCTCTTCTTTGAAGGACACTTTTTCAGTCTCATAATTAAAGTCTGGTCATCATTTTCATATTCATTACAACTTGAATAGAGTGAGTAGTTCCTTATCCAGAGGGGTCCTCAGTGAGCAGTTCAGAGGAACTTTTCACAAACCTGCAAATTGCAGGGGCCCCAGATGCCTTTCAGGTAGTACTGTGAGCCTGACATCCCTTATTTAACTGACACGACAGTTTCATTTGAGCCTTAAGTTGTGTAAAAGCAAATTCATAGAGTCTGTCTCAACCAGCAACTCCTGTCTCTAGAAGTGAATTCAGCTCTGTCTCATAGGAGAAATAGCAATACTAGACTCTAATCCCTAAGGTTTAATTTTCACTGAGAAAAAGCCACATGTAAGTATGTTTGCTGCTTATTTCCAAAACACTGTGTGTTAGTTAATGTTGTTATTTAGATATTCATTTCCTTACCCACCTGCACCAGGAGCACACCTCAAATTGACTACATGATTTGTTTTGCAATGGAGTGTCATGAGCATGACTAACCCAAGGTTTGAAAACTACTTCTATGATTGGATTCACTCTCTTCTTTTCTACCATCACCATGAGAAGATCATTTTCAAACTAGCCTACTAGTGCCAAGAAGAAGAAGAAAGCCTCGTGGAGCAGACCCCGTCAAGGCTGGCCCAGTCTAGATCAGCAAAACCCACAGCCTACCTCAACAGGCACATAAATATTGTTTCATGCCACCGAAATTGTGTGATTATTACATAATATTGTAGCAATCGTTAACCTACACATATAGATCCAGAGGTAGGCATATTTTAGCTCATATGTAAGTGCCTAATGCATGCTTTAGTTTAAAAAAAAGAGTATTTTCAATTTCCTTTGGTTCAGCATGAGTTTTGATTTAACTAAAGAAGATAAGGTTGATTTCACCAAATTAACTTTGCATTTATAGGTCTTTAAAATCATAGAACATGTGACCAGGATGGGTATTAGAGGTTATTCACAAATAATGAGTTAAGGGTTCTATGAAATTGACTTGCCCAAGGTCACACAATTGGAAATGATAAAGCCAAGATGATGACCCAGTTCACTGATTTGTAGCCTAGTGTATAACCAATCTTTAATTTCTTTGGTATCTTCTTTTACTATAGACAAGAGCCGCTTTGTGTGCCTTTAAGTAAATACTGGTGGGTTTTTTATTTGTTTGTTTGAGACTGAGTCTCTCTCTGTCACCAGGCTGAAGTGCAGTGGCGCGATCTCGACTCACTGCAACCTCTGCCTCCCATGTTCAAGCGATTCTTCTACCTCAGCCTCCCGAGTAGCTGGGATTACAGGCACATGCCACCATGCCCAGCTTACTTTTGTATTTTTAGTAGAGATGTGGTTTCACTACGTTGGCCAGGATGGTCTTGATCTTCTGACCTTGTCATCCACTCACCTCAGCCTCCCAAAGTGCTAAGATTACAGGCGTGAGCCACATGCTTGGTCATAAATATTGTTTTTTTATGTCTTGGTAGTATATGCTGAAAAACTGTAATAGAAAACAAAGAAAAGTAAAAATAATTGACCCTGGGAGGTGAGACGCTGTAGAAAGTGTCAAAGAAAGTGAGGAAATGAAAAGAGAAAGGAGAGTAATCAAGATCAGAAGCTGAAAAGAAAGTTTAGAGAAACTAAAGCCAGAGATAATAAAAATGTCTCAGAGGCTCTCAACAGGGGAAGAGGTTCTTGAAGGCAGCCCTCTTGGCATCCAGACAGGAGGGTGGCTTTGAACCTGCAGGTCGAATCTTCAGAAATACAAACAGTTTGTTCTCTCTGAGACGAGGACTGACTTTTGGAGAACAGCAGTCACGGCTGTGTCAACCAGCTAAAGGATGGTGTCCACACTAATGGCAGAAATGCATGGTGAGAATCATGGAATCAAAGCAGTTTATCTCCCAGTTCCTGCAAAGCTGCCTTCCTCCCAGAGTTCCCAGATTACTCACAAAGGCGTCCTGCTGCAGCCAGGAAGACGTGACCAGAAAGCAGGACACTATGACCTTAAGCTAGGCCAGGGCCAGGGAATACTTTTGGAATTATTCTTTTGTTTTTAAGCCAGTCTATATTTAGCAGTGGGGGGTTATATACCAACTTTAGGGACACTAATGTTAATAAGTGTCCCACCACCATCGGACAAGCCTGGAATTATTCTTAAAGCTGGAATAGGGTATCTGTGATGGGTCTTGATATTATGTGGGTCAAATAACAGAAATGGGAAGAGTAGAATCACACTTTTCTCCTCAGACAGCATCTTCGTAGCCTGCAGTCTCCGTTACGGTCCTTCCCGTTCTGCTCACTCAGATTCCGCGCATTTGTTCCAAGGCTCTGTGATTGTGGGAGGGACACTGGGTGGAATAATGTGGAAGAGCAACAAACTCAGTATCACACCATAAAGAAGACAGCACGGGGCCCTTCCAGCTACCCTCGGTAAGTGCCAGAAACATACGCACATTTGCCCTGAGTTTTGTCAGACTATTTCCCATTGACTGTCCAAAGAAGACCTATCACCAATAAAACTGACTACAGCATTATGCTATTCAACTGTCACCAGAAGATACTTAAAAGTGCCAGGAAGGTATGCTGGAGGGTATAGAACAGCAGTTACACGAATCCTTCAGAGAAGTTTGATAGTGGGCCTCATACCCTGAGAGGCACGTCTAAGAGTTAGCCTCTCTGTTCTGCATTTTCTCTCTTCAAAACATAAGTATCTGTTAATGCTGAATGGGAAGATGAACAGGGATCTGAGAATTCCATCTATGGTAGAATCATTTTTGCAACACCGGTTTGAGATAAGCCTAATTCCACTCCTATAGATAATTGGGTTGCATTGGATTTTTCTTAGACATAAAGCCATTGCACTGATTCAAAGGGACATGCTTTGATGACTACCAGATCTGAAATCTAACACAACTATAAATAACAATCGATTTTAATTTTGTGGCTAGTTACTAGAAAAGTATGACAAGCACCATTCGTGAGTACCTCTTAGGGTTTGTAGATTCCACACTCATGAAATTAATGTAAAATATAAGAACTACTTATTGCCTTCAGTGAATGTAAAATTTAATGGAAGAGTCAGACATTTAAGCAAATAAATACAGTACAGTGTGATACATATAAAAATTAAATTATGCACAAAGAAGAGAAAATAATAAAGAAGAAAGTATGATTTCAGGGACAGCATGTGAGAAATATTTTTAAAGGCTGCAGAAAGGAGGCTGTCAATGGAGTCAAGGCCACTGCAGTAGAGACCCTGATATCTGAGACATAGTGATGGGAATTGAAAACATTACCTAAGGGTTATACCAAGAATGCAAGAAGCATTTGATGATAGAAAAATGCTTAATATAATTTACCACATAAATAGAACTAAGAAGAAAAAGGATAAGAATAATCTCCACAGCTGTTTAAAAGAATCTTTGGCAAAATTCAACACCCATTCCTACTAAAAACTCTTGAGGAAAAAGGCATATTTTCTTAACTAAATGTATAAATAACATGTGCGTGCATATCTATAGCTATATTTGTAGATACATATATGTACAGTTATAGTCTGTAAATACTATAGTTATATATGCATATGCATATATACATATACTATATGGTCACATATATGTAACTACAATTGTACAAATATATATGTATTCAAAGAAAAGATGAATAAATTTAGCTACTTAAAAATAAAAACAATATGCATGAGAAAGAAAGCAAAGTCAAAAGGTAAATAATAAAGTGAAAATATGTCATAGACGATGTATCAATATATACCTTTATCAATATATCTAATTGATAAAGAACTTACAAATATTGAGAATGAAAAACTGAAAAATCCTATGGAAAAATGGGCTAAAGCCATGAACAAATAATTCACACAAAAAAATTTAAATGACTCTTAATCACTTGAAAAACATGAAATTTATACACAATAAATGCAAATTTAACAATATATTCAGGTATCAGTTCTTCTCCATTTAATTGTCATGAATTTCAGGTTTGACAATGTTCTCTGTTATCAAGGCTTTGGGCAAACAAGCACACGCATATAGTGAAGGGGGCGCAAACTAGTGCCACCGCTATTGAGAATAATATGATATCTAACAAAATGACATATTAATGTATTCCTTGGCATTATAATTCATCTTCAGGAATTCACCTGGAAGCTCAGCCTCCAACAATGTAAAAATATATATGCACAAGGTTATTTTGGCATCATTATTTGTATTTGCAAAGTATTAGAAATTATCTGAAAGTCCAAATATAGGAGATTGGTTCAGTAAACTGTGGTAAATACCCAAAATAGAGTTAATGTACAGTTGTAAAAATAAGAAGAAAGAAAATTTCTATCAACTGATATGGAGTGATTTCCAGGTA
Organism: Leontopithecus rosalia; assembly: GCA_028533165.1. Taxonomy (NCBI): domain Eukaryota; kingdom Metazoa; phylum Chordata; class Mammalia; order Primates; family Cebidae; genus Leontopithecus; species Leontopithecus rosalia. The sequence continues at coordinate 90,165,297 of CM052662.1, forward strand.
TATCATTAAATGAAAATGGTGAAGTACAAAGAGCGCGGAATATGCTACCTTTGTGTAAGAAAGCAGGAAAAAAAATTTACGAAGTATTTATATGCCTATTTTTACAAAAAGAAACAGGAGAGATAAATCAAGAAATGGTGGAGTTGAGGGGTAAAGAAGGAATAGAGTGGGAGGGATACAGGGAAAAGTGACATTCCCTGTACATACCTTTCAGTATAATTTTGTCTGAAAAAAAGAATATTATTATTCTACATATTAAAATAAAATTAAATAAGAACAGGAAAAAATAAACTGAAAGTAAACCATTTGAACTTTAAATAAATACCATAAGCACACTGAAAGAGAAAAAAGAAAAAAAAACTAATCCAAGTAGCTAGAAACACAAAATTTGACTGTATACCCTAGTCTTGTATAGGGTAGGGTTGGGGTGGTGGGCAGAGGGTAAGAATTGTAAGCAGATCTGGAAGGCTTTGTATTAAGATTGGTTTTTTTATTGTAATGATATGAGCAAAGCAATTTTGAAACTTTTTTTTTTTTTGAGATGGAGTTTCACTTTTGTTACCCAGGCTGGAGTGCAATGGCGCGATCTCGGCTTACCGCAACCTCCGCCTCCTGGGTTCAGGCAATTCTCCTGCCTCAGCCTCCTGAGAAGCTGGGATTACAGGCACGCACCACCGTGCCCAGCTAATTTTTTGTATTTTTAGTAGAGACGGGGTTTCACCATGTTGACCAGGATGGTCTCAATCTGTTAACCTCGTGATCCAGCCGCCTCAGCCTCCCAAAGTGCTGGGATTACAGGCGTGAGCCACTGCACCCAGCCCAAAACTTTTTTTATGTATTATAAGATTACATATGTCATATATTTATGGAGTCTTATAATACATCAAAAAATGTTGTCATTGGGTGTCCCCAGGTTCTCATTGAGGGAAAAGGAACATATAAATATGGAATAAGGAAAGACTGGAAAGAACCCTGAGTATATGCAGGGATGGATTCAAACTGGCAGTATCAATGCAAACTTGTGATTTCCACAATGGTGTGTGTGCGTGTGTGTGTGTGTGTGTGTGTGTGTGTATGCATGCATATGAACATGAAGGATAGTGTCCTTCCCAAGTATCACATCTGGAGACCCATGATGTCCACCTATCTTTCACTGGTAACCTTAATCACATCTGTGTGTAAACATGCTTGAGCATGCGTGTGTTGCATTGCAAATATGTATATGTGCCTATATTTCCTAGATGTGTCTTTTGAAAGGACTAAGAAGTAAAGATATCCCAGTAGCAATGAGCATACCTAGCATCCACATCTTGGTTTTCAATATAATTACCTGCTGAAAGGAACTGAACTCAGAGAAATGTCTAAGGACAAAGCAGACATAAGTGAACTTGGAATACTTCGTTATGTCAGAAAATAAGAACATAGTCATATGTTCATATAGTTCATAGGTTCAACATAGGGCTGCAAGTCCTAGCCAAAGCAATCAGGCAAGAGAAAGAAAGAAAAGGCATCTCAATAGGAAAAGAAGAAATTTAACTATCTCTCTTCAGTTATGGTGCAATTCTATATCTAGAAAATCCTAGACTCTGCCAGAAGGCTCCTACAATTCATAAACAACTTTAGTATAATTTCAGAACACAAAATGAATGTACAAATCAGCAGCATTTCAATGCACCAACAACACCCAGGCTGAGAGTGAAATTAACAACACAATCCCACTTACAATAGAAGAAAAGGAACTACCTAGGAATACTGCTAACCAAAGAAGTAAACAGTCTCTGCAAGGAAAACTACAAAACACTGCTGAATAAAAATCAGAGATGACAAAAATAAATGGAAAAACAGGCCATGTTCATAGATTGGAAAAATCAATACTATAAAAATGGCCATACTGGTCAGAGAAATTTGCATATTTAATGCTATTTCTATCAAACTACCAAAGTTATTCACAGAATTAGAACGAAGCTATTCTACCATGTATATGGAAGCAGAAACAAGCCTGAATATCCAAAGCAATCCTAAACAAAAAGAACTGGCGGCATCAAAAAGCTGGAGGCATCACACCACCCAACTTCAAACTATACCATAAAGCAAAGCAACTTGGTTCTGGTGTAAAAACAGACATATAGACCAATGAAACAGAATAGAAAACTCAGAAATAAACCCACAAATGTACAACTATCTGATCTTCAACAAGGCTGATACAAACAAGCAACTGGGAAAGAACTCCTACATCAATAAATTGTGCTGGGATAACTGGCTAGTTATATGCACAAGATTGAAGATGGATCCCTATCTTTCACCATATAGAAAAATTAACTCAAAATGGATCAGATTTAAATGTACTTTAAACTATACAAATCCTAGACGAAAATCCAGGAAATACTATTGACAATACTGGCCTTTCTACTAGTCCATTCTCACACTGCTATAGAGACATACCTGAGACTGGGTAATTTATGGAGAAAAGAGGTTTAATTGACTTCGATTTCCAAAAACTTTATGGAGGAATGGCGAGGGAAACCTCAGGAGACTTAACAATCATGGCAGAAGGGTAAAGGGGAAGTCAGCATGTCTTCACATGGCAGCAGGAGAGAGCGAGTGAAGGGAAAGTTCTACGTACTTTTAAACAACAAGATCTCATGAGAACTCAGTCACTGTCCTGGGAACAGCATGGGAGACATTCATTTCCATGAGCCAGTCACCTCCTACCAAGCCCCTCTCCCAACATTGGGAATTATAATTCAACATAGATTTAGATGGGGACACAGAGCCAAACCCTCATTCCACCCTGGCCCTTGCCAAATATCATATCCTTCTCACATTTCCAAATACAATCATGCCTTCCCAACAGTTCCCAAAAGTTTTCACTCATTCCAACATTAACTCAAAGTCCAAGGTCTCATCTGAGACAAGGCATGACCATTCTGCCTACGAGCCTATAAAACAAAAAACAGGTTAGTTACTTTCAACAGACAATGAGAATACAGGTATTGGGCAAATGCCCCCATTCCAAAAGGAAGAAATCAACCAAAACAAAGGGGCGACAGGCCCCATGCAAGTCTGAAACCCAGCAGGGCCCTCATTAAACCTTAAATCTCCAAAATAATCTCCTTTAACTTACTGTCTCACATCGAGGTCACACTGATGCAAAGGGTGGGCTGCCAAACCTTGGAAAGCTCGACCTCTGTGGTTCTGCAGGGCACAGTCCTTTTGACTGCTTTCACAAGCTGTCACTGAGTGCCTGCAGTTTTTACAGGTGCATGGTGCAGTCTGTCAGTGGACCTACCATTCTGGGTGGATCCACCATTCCGGGGTCTGAAGGACAGTAGCCTGCTTCTCATAGCCCCACTAGGCAGTGCCCCAGTGGGGAGTCTGTGTGGGGGCTCCGAGCTCACATTTTCCCTTTGCCTTACCGTAGTAGAGGTTCTCCATGAGGGCTCTGCCCCTGCAGCAGACTTCTACCTGGACATCCAGACATTTTCATACATCCTTTGAAATCTAGGCAAAGGTTCTCAAACCTTAACTCTTGCCTTCTATGCACCCATAGGTCCAACACCACATAGAAGCTTCCAAGGCTTGATGCTTGCACCCTCTGAAGCAACAGCCTGAGCTGTACCTTAGCCCCTTTTTAGACACAGCTGGAAGCTAGAGTGGCTGGGATGCAGGGCACCACGTCCCATGGCTACACAGAGCAGTGGAGCCCTGGGCCTAACACAGGAAACAATTTTTCCCTCTATTCCTCCAGACCTGTGATGGGAGGGGCTGCCTTGAAGGTCTCTGAAATGCCTTGGAGGCATTATCCCCACTGTCTTGGCTAACATTCAGCTCTTCCTTACTTATGCAAACTTATGCAGCAGGCTTGAATGTCCCCCCAACCCTAGAAAATGGATTTTCTTTTTTACCACATGGTTGGGCTACAAATTTTCCAACTTTTTATTCTCTGCTTCCCTTTTAAATATAAGTTCTAGTTTCAGGTTATTTCTTTGTTTATACAAATGAGGCTTTTTAAAGCAGCCAAGTTGCCTGCTTTGCACTTAGAAATTTCTTCTGTCAGATACTCTGAATCATCTCTCTTAAGTTCAAAGTTCCATCGTTTTCTATAGCAGGAGCAATATGCCACCAGTTTCTTTGCTAAAGCATAGCAAAAGTTACCTTTCTTCCAATTCCCAGTAAGTTCCACATCTGCATCTGAAACCACCACAGCCTGGGCTCCACTGTCCCTATCACTATCCACATTTTCGTCACAACCATTCAACAAGTCTCTAGGAAGCTCCAAACTTTCTCTCATCTTCCTGCCTTCTTCTGATCCCTCCAAACTGTTCCAACTTCTGCACACATTACCCAGTTTCAGTGTTGCTTCCACATTTTCAGGTATCTTTATAGCAATGCCCCACTTCTCTGGTACCAATTTTCTTTATGAGTCCATTCTTTCACTGCTATGGAGACATACCTGAAACTGGGTAATTTATGGAGAAAAGAGGTTTAACTGGCTCACAGTTCCACAGGCTACACAGGAGGCATGGCATGGTGGAAGGGCAAAGGGGAAGTAAGCATGTCTTCACGTGGCAGCAGGAGAGAGACAGAGCAAAGGCTGAAGTGCTATACACTTTTAAACAAAAAAGTGAGTAGCACTTTTTTGCTACACACATTTAAACAAATCCATGAGATCTCATGAGAACTCACTTTCACAAGAGCAGCAAGGGGGAAATCTGCCCCCATGATTCAATCATATACCACCAGGTCTCTCTCCTATCATGGGAATTACAATTCAACATGAGATTTGGGTGAGGACACAAAGCCAAACTGTAACAGCCTTGGCAAAGAATTTTTGGTTAAGTTCCCAAAAGCGATTATAACAAAAACAAAAGTAGACAAGTGGGACTTAAATAAACTAAAAGTTTCTTCATAGCAAAAGAAACAACGAACAGAGTAAATAGAAAACCTACTGAATAGGAGAAGCTATTTGCAAACAATGCAATCAACAAAGGCCTAATATCCAGAATTTATAGGGAACTTAAACAAATGAATACGCAAAAAAAACTCCATTAAAATAAATGGGCAAAGGACATGAACAGACATTTCTCAAAAGAAGAGATACAAGTGGCCAACAAACATGAAAAAATGCTCAACACCACTAATCGTCAGAGAAACACAAATCAAAATCATCTCCCACCAGCCAGAATGACCATTATTAAAAAATCAAAAAACAGCTGCTGGCAAGGCTGCAAACAAAAGAAAGGCTTACACACTGTTGGTGGGAATATGAGTTAGTCCAGCCACTGTGGAAAGCAGTCTGGAGATTTCTCAAAGAACTTAAAACAGTGTTACCATTTGACCTAGCAATCACATTACTGAGTATATACCCAAAGGAAAATAAATTATACTACCAAAAAGACATGTATACATGTATGTTCATCACCATGCCCTTCACAGTATCAAAAACGTAGAATCAACCCAGTTGTCCATCATTGGTGGATTGGATAAAGAAAATGTTGTACATATACAATGTGGAATACTATGCAGCCCTTAAAAAGAATGAAATCATGTCCTTTGCAGCAAAGTGGATGCAGTTGGAAGCCAAAATCCTAAGTGAAGTAATGCAGGAACAGAAAACAAAATACATGTTTTCACTTATAAGTGGGAGCTAAACATTCAGTACATCTGCACATAAATATGGGAACAATGGACAATGTGGATTACTAGGGAATAAAGGGAAGGAGGAAGGCATGGGTTGAAAAATTACCTTTCAAGTACTATGCTCACTACTTGGGTGAAAAGATCTGTGTCCCAAACCTCAGCATCACACAATATCCTCATGCAACCAATGTGTATATATGCCCCCTGTATCTAAAATAAAAGTTGAAATTTTAAACAAAAAGAAATGTCTCATTAAAAAGGGAGAGGAGATTGTATTTTTCAAAAATGTCAATATAAAGAAAGGCTTTAAAAATATTCTAGATTAGGCCAGGCATGGTGGCTCAAGCCTATAATCCCAGCACTTTGGGTGGCCGAGGCGGGTGGATCACGAGGTCAAGAGATGGAGACCATCCTGGTCAACATGGTGAAACCCCGTCTCTACTAAAAATACAAAAATTAGCTGGGCACGGTGGCGCATGCCTGTAATCCCAGCTACTCGGGAGGCTGAGGCAGGAGAATTGCCTGAACCCAGGAGGCGGAGGTTGCGGTGAGCAGAGATCGTGCCATTGCACTCCAGCCTGGGTAACAAGAATGAAACTCCGTCTCAAAAAAATAAAATAAAATAAAAAATAAAGATAAAAAAAATTCTAGATTAAAGGATGCTAAAGAGACATAACAACTGATTGCAATACCTAACTCTAAATTGAATCCTGTACTAGATGGGGGAATTGCTATAAAAGACATTTATTAGATCATCTGACAAAATTAGAATATGGACAGATGACTAGATAAGAGTATTTTTAATTCCAATCTTGCTATGTAAGAGATTTTTCTTAGAAAATACACAGTTATTATTTAGCAGTCAAAGGGCCATGATAGAAATAACTTAGCCTCGAAGGATATATGTTGATGTGTCCATGTATATGTATATGCATACGGAGAGATGGAAGCAAATGACAAACTAAAGGGGTAAACTGTTAGACATAGATGAATCCAGGTAGATGGAATAAGAGAGTGTGTGTGTGTGTGTGTGTGTGTGAGAGAGAGAGAGAGAGAGAGAGAGACAGAGAGACATCTTTTAATATTTTTACACATCTTTTAATATGTTTATTTTTGCAACTTTTTTGAAGTTGGAAATTATTTCCAAGTAGAAAGTTTAAATAAAGAATACTTGAGCAAGACCCTAATAAAAGATGCTTAATTTGACTCAAAACCAGCCTATTTTTCCAAGACTGCAGCCTTTATACAGTATGACAAAATTCAAAATGCTATTTCATTGCGGGGAGCAGGATTCTTTCTCTTTTTTCTGAGCATTGTTTAATCTGAAAGTTGAGGGAAAAAAATAAGCAAGGATTCATCTCATAAGTTCACTGCTTTTATTTCATTTCTGGGTCTTATTCTGCCCTAGGTATTGGCTGGGATCCACCAAAACTTCAATCAATTTTTCTTTCTTAAGGAGATAAATGGAGCCCTTTGATTTTCCCAAAACTCCAGGGCAAACTAGGCCTCTCACCATTAAACCATTTCATATCAAAGGAGACTAAGCTGTGTTTCTCCAGACTTTACCCAAAAGACTTTCATTCCTCCCTGAACCCCTTGGGCAGTGTTTTCTGTTACCACTACAGTAGAAACTACGGAAACAGTTCACAGGTTCAGTTTACAGCAGTCCCTGTAGCAAGATCCCACAGGTGGCAGAACTGGGCAGACTCCCACCCAGCATGCCTACTGGGGCCTCCCCGCACAGGAGCAGGGGCAGGAAGAAGGGTCAGCAATCACTCCTACAGAACCTCCTCCTACAGAACTTTTACCCATCACCCCAAATTTTGGGTACACAGCTTGAGTAATATTTCTTTGTTCAATAAATGCTATTTGAAGATACACTCTGTTCTACTGAGATGAAACTTTTCGGTTGGCTATTGCTGCTTTAATGTTTAAGTCAAAATGTGCAGTGTCACTCCAAGATGAGGGAATGCAGGCTGTGAACTCCGTTGGAGCCAAATGTCGCCAATGGTGGGAAGTTGCCTTCACTCCTCCACACCCCCGCTGTGAAGATGAGGCCAGGCACAACGCAGAGTTCGATTCAGTACTGTGTGAATGAAGGAAAGGAAATGGCAAATGAATGAGTAGGGGAAAGAAAAATGCCTTGTGGAATAGAGAATTTGCTAAAAGTGGTGATGGTCACTGAAGTCTGGTGAGTTGAGCTTTTCTTTTGACTCACTCCACGTCAGACTATGTGTCCACTTTAAATCAGTGTTCCTCTTCCAATGGGTCTTTATGGCTTCATGTCAGTCAGGCCGGGAGAGGTCAGGACTTAAATCTGGGTGGCTTGGCAGATGCCTTAGGCTGAATAAGGCACTGAGTCAGTTTCAAAGTTTAGCCCAGATTGGTAGAATCAGGCAGGCATCATAGGTGCAGAGGTAAAAGAAAAACAAACAGATCCAAGCAATCAGTCAAGACTCATGTAAGTAGACACAGAACACGAGTCTAGCCAGGGGAGGAAACTTGGTCTAAAACTCTTGAGGCAAGAACATACCTCAGCAGGCTAAGGAGTCACAGGAGTTTGAGACCTGAGTCAGAGGCCTCTTGTCTTCTATTTCTTCTGTGTAAATTCATCGGCTTTAATTTGTACATTCGGTAACGGAAGGGCAGGAAGAGCCCTACAGGTGAAGCTTTCTCCTGGTCAACTCAAGAGCAGAGAGTTCAGCTTAGGTGGGAAGCCTGCAGTACCCCACTCTCTTTAAGGAGACAGTCATGTCGCTAATAGCTCAAAATCCTGATTCTTCACCTGCTTTTGTCCCAGGTTGCCTAAGGTTTGGGCATATGGACACTATTTCAAGCTTTGGTTTCAAATCCACTGGTGGTCTTTTACTTTGCTAAACTGGGCTGGGCCGTGAGTGAACAGAGCTTTCCTGTACCTAATTGACTTCTTTCTTCCAGTCCCAGGACTTTCCCATTAGAGGTCACAAGTACCCAAGAACACAGGTGCATGCCAGGAGGGACTCAAAGCCACTGGGCAAACACAGCACATCCAGAACATCAATTTGTGTGTGTGTGTGCACATGTGTGTGTAACAAAACGTGAATGAATTCACAAAAACAAACTATGCAGCTTAAAAGAAACGCCAGGATCCATGCTTGCCATGCTTGCCACACAGCACTCTGCAGAGTGTGCATTTACTCAGCTCCATGGTTAGGGCACCTCTGGTGCAAGAGGAGAGAAGCTTTGCCCTGGGGCCGCACACACTCCAATCCTACCACTGTGGACGTGATGTAAACACCAAAGTGACTTCCATCCAGGTCATATTTCCCACTCCGAGAGCTTCATTATGTGTTTTCTGAGGCTGGCTTCCTGAGGGAAGAGCATCTCATCCGGGGTGCTGAATGCAGGGAGAGGGTAGAGAAATGCTGGGGTGTCCCCAGGAACTAGAACGTGTTGCCAATATAAAGGTACTCCCCAAACCACAATCTCAAGCTTATGCTGGAAACAGCATGATTTTAGAATATCAGGTCCATATTTAAATAGAAGTTCTGTTAGTCCTGACTACAGCAAATGAAGTCAAAGATTTGAATGAGGAAAGAGAATAAAGAGAAGCAAGAATTTCTGCTTAACTGTGCAGAGATTAAAGGGATCTACAGCTGATAGAGGGAAAAAACAGACTATAGTTGGAAAGACCATGAGTTCATGTAGTTCAATCATGCATCAAGTGCTTCAATTCTATCCCGCTACCATCTTATTGGTGCCAAGCTTGGCTTGGATGCTTCCAGTTACAGGAACTCACTTCCTCCTCTACTTCATTACATTGCCTAACTCTGACGTCTAGAATATTCTCCTTTATACTTGGCTGAAACAGAAAGACGTGTGGCATAAATTTTACTTTCTCTTTTACTTCTGCTACTCAAAGGAAGAGGAAGCTGTGGGTGCAGATGTTGCTAAAATAGACTACGAATTCCTCCATGACCAATTTCCATAGTTTAGGAAGGGCAGAGCTGGACATGTGGCTGAGACGGGGAGTTAACCACAGACACTTAAGCAAATCAGAATCCTCTGAAACAAAATCATCGAAAGGCCAACAAGCATAGAGGGCCTTTGACTACAACCTAACATTCAGACAGAGTTGTTAACACTAAAAATTCATCAATTTTATTTACACTGAAATTTATTTACTTTATCAAAAAAGAAGTTTTGTTGATCAACATTCTTTGTATAAACTTGTAATCTTAATATTTAAAAAGTTGGAGGAGAATGATAATGTCTGTTCTCAATCACCTGATATTTACTCCATGGCTGATGTGGCACAATGCCATTTCCAACTGACGGTGGAAATCCAAAATGCACACTCATGTTGTTAAAAGAATGCTTTGCTTTTTAAGATTAGATTTGTTAAATGATATCAAATGCACAGAGGTCATTCTGCTGTGACTGAAGCTCAAGCGATTACTAATATATACATTAATACAACAACATCTCCTAATAATTCTTATAATTCTAGGAACCCTGGAGTCAGGTAGCCTGGAGGGGGAAAAACGGGTAAGGGTAGCAGATCAATTGGTTTTCCTGCTAATTGAGATCAACTATCTCTGCCAAAATATTCTCGAATTGCACGAAATTATATGCAGCATAAATAAGAATTGTTTACTCTGCCTTTCTAGCTATTCTAACTTTTTTAAAAAGAGAAATTTGTTGACATTTCAAAGCCTTGATCTCAAACCTTTGAGACATAAAAACTGCCTGAAGAACTTATTTTAAAGACGGGAATAAAAGGTGCCATCCCCAGAGAATCTGATACAGTACGGCTGGCATTTGATCCAGGAATCTGTATATTGCATAAACTCCTAGTTGTTCCTGTTGCCGGTGATCTAGACATCTTTAGGATAATTGACAAGGAAAGAAAACAGTGGCCGGGCGCGGTGGCTCAAGACTGTAATCCCAGCACTTTGGGAGGCCGAGGCAGGTGGATCACGAGGTCAAGAGATCAAGATCATCCTGGTCAACATGGTGAAACCCCGTCTCTACTAAAAATACAAAATATTAGCTGGACACGTTGGCGCGTGCCTGTAATCCCAGCTACTCAGGAGGCTGAGGAAGGAGAATTGCCTGAACCCAGGAGGCGGAGGTTGTGGTGAGCCGAGATCGCGCCATTGCACTCCAGTCTGGGCAACAAGAGCGAAACTCCATCTATTAAAAAAAAAAAAAAAAAAAAGTATGTGTGCCTGAAGTGAGCCTTGACTCCCAGCAGGTGGCTCTACAACATCTTAAATCAGGGCTCTGCAGCTAACTAGCTAGAAAATAAAGGCTCTGAGGCCTTTATTTCCTCTCAGTTACCTTTTCAGCGATTGCAGGTGGAATGGGAAGGAGAGGTGGAAGAGGACGCTGGAATGTGGTGTGGTAGACAAAAATTAATGGATATTACAATCATCACTTGTTAGTAGCTCCTCTCAAAAGTATTATAGTAACCACTATTGTCAAACGAAATTTTCTCTAAAGCATACCAGAGAAACTTAATGTCCAAGAAATGTAAAAGGCACAGAGGCTCTTCGGGTCTTCCTGAACACTGAGCTTTCAAATCTGGGAGAGACAATCATGGCTGGCCACTGCTGCCACTCACTCGTCTCATTTACAGAATCCCAGCTGTGGGCCATAAATACGAAGTGGGCCTGAGCTAATATGGAAAACGCTACTCCCTAGTTAGACGGAAAACCCCACTCCCTAGTTAGACAGAAAACGCTACTCCCTAGTTACACGAAAAACGCTACTCCCTAGTCACACGGAAAACGCTACTCCCTAGTTAAGCTTCTGCTTCTCGTCTACCCACTTTCTCCAGGCCACATCACCTGTGTATAACCTGGGACTGAGTCACAGTAACAATGACAAAACAATGGTTTCTGGCTCTACCCCAATCAACAAAATAACTGGATTCCGATCCTCTGACTCTCTTCTGATATCAGGAATGTGGAAGGTGTCATGTGTCCACAAGTGTGTGCCTCAGCATCTCCATTTCCTTGGAGGCTCCTCAGGATCCCCAGTTGCTGCAATGATGTCACTCTTCCTAGAGGTAATTGCTGCTGTGTCATCATGTCCCCAGCACCACCTATGCTGGTGGCATCTCCTCATTCTACTCTGATCTTTATTATACGGTCTTTTGGCTTGAGCTGGGTGAAGAAGGTTGGAAATGACTAGAAATAAACTCCACCGGTTTTAGGCCACAAAACAAAGCACCTTATTCTCCAGCCCATCTTTCATTTACTTAGCTCCTCACTTCAGTCCCTTGCTCCTTTTCTACCCACCTACTTCTCAAGCCAGAAAAAAAAGTGTCTGACACATCACTGTGGAGCTCAAAGCACCATATAACCTCACTCCCCTCTAGGCAATATCCCTGGACCAAACACATGCCTGCATGCTGATTCTGCTTGGGATCTGTTCCTTCCCCATCTAGTACACAGCCTGGGAAGTAGGACAGCCCTGGGGCTTAGCTCTGGAGGCCAGGGACAGCCCTGGTCCCGATATCATTAAATCAATATGCTTCCTCCCAGGCTTTTTGGGTGCCTTTAAGTAAGTAAAATTAGACTGGCCGATCCTGCAAAATACACATGCCTGAAGGGCAAGCTGTTTCCGTGCTTTCTCTGGGATCCTCACTACTCATTTATCACATGAATCAAACAAAACAAACCACTTGTAAAGTACAAACATTTCAAACAATAATGGAGTCTCCAAATAAAGGGCAAAGACTATGGTCAGCTCTTCAGGAATCCCGTAGGGTCTTTACCATTATATGTCACCTATGATTCCGGTAACCCTGGTAAAGGCTGTTTATGAACAAAGCATATTAACGAGCTTAGGACAATTTTTATATTGGTAAGAGAGGCCACTGCAGGTTTTTGAGAAGGGAAGTACAATGATTCACGTTGTGTTTTAGGAAGATAACTATGACAGAATGGGGAATGGTTGGGGGAATAAGAGGGGAGGGATAGCCTGGGGAGAAATGCCAAATGTGGGTGACGGGGAGGAAGGCAGCAAAATACGCTGCCATGTGTGTACCTATGCAACTATCTTACAAGTTCTGCACATGTACCCCAAAACCTAAAATGCAATAAAAAAATAAAAATAAAAATTTAAAAATCCTAAAAAAAAAGAGTATAATGGAGAAAAAAAATTCCAGAAAACAACTCTGTATATGAATTTATATAAATGATATTGGTTGTATTTAATAAAAGTGGATGAACAGTTTGATGAGGTGTTCAAGTAATAAAAAATAATTTAAGAGGTAGGGAAGCTCCCCACTTGGGCTTTGAATTACAGGTCCTTAGGGTGAGAAGTGGGGATGGGAAGGCAGCATCAGAGTTAAGAAAGGCCGTGCATTTCGTCTCTATGTGCCAGATCTTTGCATTTTTTTCCCACTTTTCATTGCTTAGATAATTGATTTCAGTGATTTATCTAAAGACTCTCACTTCTCCAAGCATTCTCCATTCTGCCATAGCTACCTTCCTAAAGTACAATGTGAATGATTTTACTCCTTTTCCCAAAAACCTGCAATGGCCATTTTTGTCAATAGAAAAAAAAAGTCAAACTCTTTCACACGCTTTGGTCATAAACAGCCTTTACCAGGTTTACGGTAATAGGTGACAGGTAATGGGAAGCCCTTGACACAGTGACCAAAACTTGGAGTCACAGCCATGCCCCTTACTAGCTATGAGATCTTGGACAGGGTTATGTGGCCTCTAAGCCTCAGTATCCTTTGTAAAATGGGAACAGTAATAGTATCTAACTTATTGGGCTCATGTAAAGATTAAATGAGAGAAAATGAACTAAATTTCCAACTTCGCTCATATGCCACTCTAGCATATCCTCAGTTACTCACGTCTGTCACTCATTGTCATAGCTTTGCCTCTATTTTCCCAGCTACACATGCCTCTCCCATGCCAAACCCTCCACCCATTTTCTCTTCTTCTATCACAGTACAGTACGTATAAAAATATTAACCATCCAAACTCTAAGTATTAAGTTTTATTTTAAAAATATTTTTCCCTAAATGCCTACAGCATAGAAAAATCCCACTGGAAGTTTGGTTTCCATGACATAATATCATAGAAAAATTATTCTCTTAGATACTGTTGGCTAAGATTTTTTAAGCAAATTTATTTTACGATTATAAAAGAGATATAAAAACATTATAACCTCCTGGAAAAGAGAGAAAAGCCCCGCATATCCCACCTGTCAAACATGAGCCCGTTCTTCTAAGGCCTAGCTACTCAAGCATAGTCTGGGCCAGAAGTATCTGCATCAGCTAGAAGTTTGTTGAATATGTAAAACAACAGGTCCATCGCAAACTGATTTCATCAGAATATGATTGCTATACATATTAATTTCTGGAAAGCACTGCTCTAAGACCCTACTCACAGCCCAGCAGAGCATGACATTTACCAGGAGCATTTACCAGGCATCTCCCTCCTTCCAATAAATATTCAGCACCTGCTATCTGCCAAGTTCTGTACTAGATACTGTGTTTTTATCTGCCACATATTTTCCAGGACTGACTCAGGACTATATGGAAAAAGTGTTGCCCTCTTTTTGAATTGTTTCCTTAGGCAAATCAAGTAACTGTAAATTTAAAAGCTGCCAGTTTCAGATAGGTGCAAATCATCTCATTCTGAAGCAGTTCTACTTGCTTTCAAGTTCTCAGTGATGTTGCTAAGTCTCTAAAGTTTGATGCTTTCTAAATATTGCTCATTCCTTTTGTTAACAGCTGAAAAATAAAGGGAAAAAGGCACGAAAATTAGCATTTCACAGTAAAGCCTAAAGAATACATTGTGTTTGCCTTAGACAGCTTCCATAAAGTTTTATGTTTGGAAATTTGGGGCTTAAGGGAAGCCTTGAAAGTTGACACTTTAAAAATAAATCTTAAGATATTACTTCAGAGTCATTATTGTAGGGGAGTGGGTGGGAAGAAAAAACAAAACCGAAACATTGATGCAAACAGCTAGGTGACATACTCCCAATATCCTGTGGGTACCTGAATACAAAGAACACTATGTTTATACCAAAGAACCCTTTCAAGCATAAGAGATACATGAAAAATATTACCTACAGGTGATTCTTAACATACAAGTTTCTTAACATACAAGTGATACTGCTCCAGACCAAACCAAACAAACCACCAAACAAAATGGGAATATTCTGCAGCAAACTAGGTTTAAATGAACGTTAAGAATAGCCTGGAAGAGGAAATTGTAATGACATGTCAAAAGCGGCCACTACGCAGCAGGAATTATGTGTATAGAAAGGCGGTTTGGGGAGGCTGGGCGCAGTGGCTCACACCTGTAATCCCAGCACTTTGGGAGGCCGAGGCGGGTGGATCACGAGGTCAAGAGATCGAGACCATCCGGGTCAACATGGTGAAACCCCGTCTCTACTAAAGATACAAAAAATCAGCTGGGCATGGTGGCGCATTCCTGTAGTCCCAGTTTCTCAGGAGGCTGAGGCAGGAGAATTGCCTGAACCCAGGAGGCGGAGGTTGCGGTGAGCCGAGATCACGCCATTGCACTCCAGCCTGGGTAACAAGAGCAAAACTCCGCCTCAAAAAAGAAAGAAAGAAAGAAAGGCGGTTTGTGGGGCCGGGGAGATGAGGTGGGCCATTTGGTGAGTAGGTGTGAGCTGACCTAAGATCTGCATATGAGCCTTCAGTCTTGTCTTAGCTCAGGCGACCACTTTCTTTTCCCATAAGGTCCTCCTGAGTTCCTGAGGACCTGCCTGGCCTGAAGCCCCTCTGGGACCCCACCATCAAGCCCAGGGTGCTTTTCTTGATTTGTCTCTTTGCCAAGATGTCCCTGTGATTCTCATGTGCAAGTCCTCACATCGGCAGAGACCTCGTATTTTCCTCGTAGTACAGAAAAGCACCGTTTGAAGGAGCAGGGAACTCCGCAGACAGCAGGGAAATGGGTTTGTGTGCCTCTGAGCCTCCGTACCAGCAGGCCTGGTTCCAAAATGGGACTTCCAATAGTGCCACCACATTCAGCTCCCCAAATGCTTCCAGACTCTCATCCTTTCAAGGGAATTATATCAGCAACTCCCCTTCCTGGTGGGGGTACTGTGAAGAGCAAATGGGACGAGGAATTTGAAAGAAGGGTCCGAACAACAGGACAATCCAAGTATGTTTCATTACTGCCTCCTGTCAAACGGGAAAAACGGGACGGAACTGCTGCGCAGTGATGCCTAGGTGGAGTTTAATTATGGAATGCCTGGGAAGCAGCCCTGGAGAACACTGCGAAATAGATTTTACTGAAGTAAAGCCCCCGGTACACAGCTACAGATCCCGCCTTGTGTCTGCAGACACGTTCTCTGGATAGGTTGAGGCCTTCCCCACTCGCTCTGAGACCGCTTTAGTGGTCACAGAAAACTCCTACAGGACTTGGTCCCTCGATTCGGCCTGCCCTTAATGCTGGGATCGGACAATGGGCCAGCCTTCACTGCACAGATTTCCCAGAGCCTACCGAAGGCTCTGGGTAGATCCTGGAAATTACACTGTGCCTATCGTCCCCAGAGTTCAGGACAGGTCGAGTGGATGAACCAGACCGTAAAAGAAACCCTAACAAAGTTTATCCTAGAGACCGGTGAAAACTGGGTCAGCCTGCCTCCTTTTGTCCTCCTCCGTGTCCGATGCACCCCCTATCAGAAAGGTTTCTCCCCCTTTGAAATCATGTTTGGCAGGCCTCCTCCCCTACTCCCCAAATCCGCAGATCCCATGCAGGCAGAAATCCTTAACCGTACGCTCCTTAAGTCCTTACAGGTGCTCCAGTCTATTCAATCCCAGGTGCACCAGCTCATCAGAGACACTGGTCCCACATCAGTAGCCCTCACGGACCAGCCAACACATTCCTTCCAGCCTGGAGACTCACTCCTAGTTAAAAGATTCACCATCTCACCTCACCTCCGGCCTCACCCCCCGTTGGAGAGGACCCTACATGGTGATCCTGACTGCCCCCACTGCACTCAAAGTGGACGGACTAACAGCTTGGATTCATCACCCCATGCCAAGACTGCCCCCCAGAAGAACAACGGAGCGTCGACCACTCATTCCCTAGATCTGCTAAAGCTAAGACTTGTATGCTCTTCGCGGTCACCACCCTGGCCTCCCTGACGCACGTCGTAAACTCCCATGGCAGACTCCCCCATAGAGCCTACTTACTTTCAATAGGTACTTACTGAAGGCTCCACTGGAGAATATGTTAGTGCTCGAACAGGCACGGATCCACCCTAGTCAACTCTGCCCTTGAGCACTCCCCACAAAGCCCCGTAACCTTCTTCCTAGATCTTCGTGATATCGTCGGCCCCAAGCTTAAAAAACCTCCATCTGAGTCACTCCCTAACCATGCCTCATGCAGGAGCTATAATCTCACATAAAATAAAGAAAAATAGTTGGGGCCGTAGTAGTACAGAGCAGGAAGGAGTTCTCCAGGGAAAGGGTCTTTCCCTACGCCCAGGCTCTACCAGCCAACAGAGACGAAACTGTAAAAACTTAAATCCCCAATGAGGGGATGGAAGACCATCTCCACTGTATCAGGATACACCAGAAACATAGATGCCTTCATTTCTTTCCAACGAGTGTCCTCCCCAAACCCAAGCTCTGCCGCTGGCACTTGTAACCCACTCAAAATAACTATACTCAACCCTGACAGTAGAAGGAACACAGGATGCACCTGGGGTATCAAACCATCTGTGTCAGGATGGGACTGGGGAAATATTTTTACCTTCCAGCGCATGGCCCCACCACGACCCAACCGCCCTCTAGGACAAATTGCCGAAGTCGTACGGCCCCCAAAACCTCTCCCAAAAACCCGGAAATTCCATTCTCCTACCCTTCCTTCTCCTAACCTCACCCTTCCCACCACATCCCCATCAGTGGCAACTTTAACCATAGAAGACTTAAACCTCCTAGACAGGCTGTCCGCCACACACCACGTATTCAACCAGTCCAACCCGAACTTGGGTGCAGACTGTTGGTTAAACTCGCAGCCACCTTTTTACACAGGCTGAGAAGCACTGTTGCCCATTACCGCCTCCAACATCCCCTGCTCTGAAACCAAGTTCCACCTGACCCTGGGAGATCTAGAAGGAAAAGGTGAATGCTATTATTCTCCTAATTATGCCCTCACTAACTCCC
The DNA here is from genome assembly GCA_028533165.1 of Leontopithecus rosalia. Classification (NCBI taxonomy): domain Eukaryota; kingdom Metazoa; phylum Chordata; class Mammalia; order Primates; family Cebidae; genus Leontopithecus; species Leontopithecus rosalia. The sequence goes on from CM052662.1 coordinate 90,183,091, forward strand.
CACACGCTGTAATAAAGCCCTTCCCTTAAGCTATAACAGAACAACTCTTTACTGCCCCAAAATCATCTTAGCTAGCCTGCACTTTCAGTCCGACTAACTGCATTTCGCTTATCAGTTCAACAATTTCTCCGACCCCGTACTGTGCACACCTGTATACATCTTGCCCCGTGTAAATACCTACAATCGACAACAAGGTCCTACTGTTACTAAGACTTGTGTTTGGCCCTTGAGTTGCTCAAGATAATCCACTCAAGAATTAATTCTGTAAAACTAATGATCCTAAGATCCCCGTATGAACCCTTAAACCAAACTGAGCAAACAGTTTTAATCGAAGAATACATGATTTGAGTCATGCACTAAATAACAGGGGAGAATGACATAGGCACAAAAAAAACAAAAACAAAAAGCTTAAGCACAGCCATCTTATAGAAAAGCCACCTGGGCCCTGAGCAGAGGTGTAGTTCTCAGAACTGATATTATATGGTAATTCTCAGAAACGTTATTTTCTAAGGTTAAAAAGTTTCCACTATTGCCCATCCCCTTGCAACAAACAGCTTGCCTTGCCCAACCCCTGAGCCCCAGGGAACAAGGATATGGTTTTACAGCTTAAATACCTTGCTCCCACTGAGTTCGGGGCCACGGGTTGGGGAGACGTGAGTCCTCCGTGGCTGCCGGCAATAAAGACCGTGCAGTTTGGCAGGCTTTTGTCTTGATGTTGATTTTTTTTTTTTTTGCTCGCTCTGGTACAATAGAGCACCTTTACAATGTAACCGTGTGTGTGTGTGTGTGTGTGTGGGTGTGTGTGTGTGTGTGTGTGTAAGAAGGAAACGTCTGTGATCGCGCTGGGAGTCCTGGCTGTGTGAGCGGCTGGAGGAAAGAGGACTTATCTGAGGACCGACTGACCGAAGCCTGCACGTTCCCGCGAACGCAGTCGCCGCCGAGGCGTCTCCACGTGCCCCTAGACTCACACACGGGAGGGAGGGGCCTGGGAAGCCCGGGAGGCGTGGGAGCGGAGCGAGGGGCGGCCCGGGGGCGCCGACCAATCGGAGCGCGCTCCGCCGGCGACCAATCACGGGCCGCCTGGCCCGGCCAATCTGCCCGGCAGTGAGGGGCGGGGCCGCCGGGAGTCCGGGCGCCGCCGGCTGCGCGCGTGTGTCTCGGGAAGCCGCGGGGGTCGGGAAGCCGCGGGGCGGGGCGTCTGTGCAGAGAGGCGGGGGCTCGGGAAGCCGCGGGACGGGGCGTCTGTGCGGAGAGGCGGGGGCGGCGAGTAGCGGGCAGGCCCGGCCCGCGCACCGGCCGGTGACCCCAGGCTGGAACCCGCGCCCGCGCGCGCACACGTGCAGGGACCCGCAGGCGCGGCTGCTCGCCGGCCGGCCCGTGTCGGGTGAGGGCCCGGGCGTGGCTGCCCCTCGGACTCGGAGCTCGTGTAGGTTCATCTCTAGGGGCCCGGCTCGCCCGGCTCCCCCGGCTCCCCCGGCACCCCCGGCTCGCCCGGCTCCCGAGCGCGGCGTAGGAACTTTAACGGAGCTGGGACTGAGCAGATTAAGAGACCGGAGCCCAGGCTGGGCCGCAGACAGTGCGGGCTGCGGGCGCCGGTGGCTGGGGGTCCAGCTGTTGGCCCGTCTCCCGGCAAGAAAGGCGTTTGGAAAGACGGGCAGGCGTCGCCCCGAAACGTCCGCAGAGCCCGAGACGTGATGGTCACTGCGTGCGTGGCCCTGGGCTGAGACTGCAGTTTGTTAACCACAGGGATGCTGGCAGTCAGGAAGGCTGGCCGGAGACTCAGGATGGGGACCATCTGCTCCCCCAACCCCAGCGGGACAAAGACGTCGTCGGAGGTCTGCAATGCCGACTGGATGGCCTCGCTCCCCGCGCACCTCCACCACCTCCCCGTTTCCAATCTGGCGATCCCAGGTATTCCTCCTTGCTCCCGCCGTGTTTACTTCTGCCATTTTAGCGTTGTTAAGGGGCTGGGTTGCTTTTCTTTTGTGCTAAGAGATTGTCAGTGACCCCTTTTTGTTTCCAAACCAAAAACTTAACACCGAAGCAGCTGCTGTCAAGAGATTTCCGTACGCTGCATCATCGGTAACAGGACTCATCAGAATGGAATCATCCTTGTTTTTGCTTGGGGTTTTTTGTTTGTTTGCTTTTTGCTTCTATTTGCTAGCCCCATTCTAAGAATATTACCCTTTTCACTGTCGTTATGTGTATGGGAGGGCTGCATTAACTTAAATCATTTAAAGGAGACATCAGAGGTAATGAATTAAAAGTCAAGAACAATTTTAGATCTGGATCAATATTTTCTTTCTCATTTATCTGACCTTGTGTATTGGAGAAACAAAAAATGCATAAGCATTAGAGAATACGTTCAGAATCAGAACTGAGCATAAAGACACATTTTTGTTGTTAGAAAAGCCAGAATAGAGAATACTAACTCTCATCACCGGCAGTCATTAGGCGTGATGAGGAGGTGCTGGTTGAAGCTTTGTCTCCCTCTGTATGTATGTATACAGGTGTCCGCCTGACTGATTTAGAACTGCACTTCTGCTCCAGCCACTGTCTCTCTGCTGGAGGTTTTATGCCTTGACATCATTTGTTAAATGCGTCCTCTTCCTTCCGCTCAGAAGGTGGTTAATGTATGATTTCTCGGGAAGGATATTTGGACAGTGAGTTTGGTCTGGTGTGCTGAGCATCTCCTACAGTGCTGATACTGGAAAGCACTCCTAGAAGCAGGGGATGGACTGCTGCCAGTTCTTTCTTTCACTTGGAGACATAACCATTGAAGTTCACCCCTAGACTACCAGACAAACTCCCAAGCATTCCCTAGACCCATCTGGGTTTTTGTTTTTTGTTTTTGAGGTTTGGTTGGGTTTTTTGTTTGTTTGTTTTTGGTGGCTGAAAAGATGACCTCATGCAACTCCTGATCTTTGCTTTCTGTGCATGAGAAAGAGCAATGCTGGCTTCAAATGCAGGCTTTTCTTTACTCGCCTCTTCTTTTGGATGTCTTCGAGGTTCATTGTCCTCATGGACCCAGGTTGCTTTTGAGCAAGGAGAGGGCTGCAAAATTTCTTTATAGTTATGCTAGTATGTTTTATCAGCTATTGACGACAGCTCCTTGGGGATGCCAGTTGGGCATGCTTCAGAACAGGTCTTTTCCGTGTTTAATTGGCGCCTGTGGAGTTGTCACTGAAATTATGCATGGGCCACTTTTAACATTAGTCATTTGCCTTCAGGCCTTCTGATGGAATTACTTTGTTGAGTGATACGGCAGGTAGCATGTGTTTGCAAATAGAATGGCATCTTATGCAGGCCCTAAATGGCTGTGTCATTCGGGGCATGTCCGGGTAGGTTGGGGCTTCCTCCTTCCCTGTTGTACTTTGGACAGCTCAAACCATGACAGCAGCTCTGCTAGTGGCTTGGCTTGGCTGTGTATTCTGACTCTGTGACTGGAGAAAGGAGCTGGGCATTTGTTCTGTGATCCATAGGATATCTTGCAGTTACTAAAAATTACTGGGGTAGCCAGGGAGCAATAGCTGGGGCCTACTGCTGAAACTGGAAATTCTATGATTAGCCGCCATGGGGATCACAAGAATCTTTTTACCCTGCTTTGTGAAGTCTGGTTCTGCTAAGCAAAAAGAAAAAACAATGGCCTTGACTCCTCAAAAGATGCTAAACTCACTACTGTGAAATGCTATTTTCTCAGCAGTGGAAGGGACATTAAGTGTATGTATGTGTGGGCTCAAGACAGGAAAATATTCAACGCTAGCCATTCATAGACTTCCCCTACGCGTTCTCTTTCCTCTACCCTGAGCTAAATACTCACCAGATAAATACTAGCAGTCAAGTTCTACCAATCCTTGCTGAGAAATCCTGAAATATAGAAGGCATTTAAGAAATGGGGCCATCATCGTCCTCCCACTTCCTCTCTAACTCTTCCCTCTTCTCATCATGTGCATCATAATAGCTGTTACTTGCCCGGCACTAGCACGCAGCACCCATTGTACATTACCTCCAAGCCTCATAACTCCATCAAGTGGGTATTTACATCCTCGGTTTAGAATTAAGGAAATTATTGTTCAAAGAAGTTAAGTCATTTTCTCGAGATCACACAAATAGTAAGTGGTAGAACTTGTATTTAAGCCCCTGTGGAGCTGCAAGACCCGGGCACTGTCTCTGTGCCCTGAAGGGTCCTTGGCAGTGGCAGAGCAGTGGGAGTAGTCCCTAACTGAAAGCCAGTTTCTTCAGACCGTCCTCTGCAGAGAATGAAAGAGGTTTTCAAAGCAAGTGGCATTAATCTAAGTGATTATCACTTCAAATATATAGGTGGATATATACATATTATATATACATATAGTTGTGAATTGTGATATATGTAGATATATACATAGTATATATCATACACACGTACATATGTACATAGTATATATCATACACACATATATACATAGTATCATACACACGTACATATATACATAGTATATCATACACACGTACATGTATACATATTATATATCATACACACGTACATGTATGCATAGTATATGTCATACACACGTACATATATACATAGTATATATCATACACACGTACATATATACGTAGTATATATCATAAACACGTACATGTATACGTAGTATATATCATACACACGTACATGTATACGTAGTATATATCATAAACACGTACATGTATACGTAGTATATATCATACACACGTACATGTATACGTAGTATATGTCATACACACGTACATGTATACGTAGTATATGTCATACACACGTACATGTATGCGTGGTATATGTCATACACACGTACATATATACGTGGTATATGTCATACACACGTACATGTATACGTGGTATATATCATACACACGTACATGTATACGTGGTATATATCATACACACGTACATGTATACGTATTATATACATACATACGTATGTGTATACATATATATCATACGTACATGTATACATATTATATACATACATATGTACATATATGCATATTATATATTTACATATGTATATATACCTATGTACATGTATATCTATACATATTATATATACATATGCCTGTTTAGAATTGGAATGCAGTAACTTTTAAATTCAATTTTAGTGCTTCAACCTGTTTTGCATGTGTGTGTGTGAGTGTGTGTGTGACTGTGAGTGTGTGAGTGTGTGTGTGTGTGTGTGTGTGCGCACGCGCCCACACGCCCAATCTGGGGCATCTATAGGACACAGTCAGATCTATCCGGATGGTGATAGGGCAGTGAGGACATGGGAAAGGGGAGGGAAAAGATAAGCCTTCTGGCAATAATAGCGGAACTGAGATGGAGTAAACTATGTCACATCTGAGTGCACCTGCTGCATTTTCCTGTCATGATGGGAGAGAACATGTGTGAATGTGCACCTCTCAACAGAGCCTTGATGTATTATTTTACTTCTGCAACTGTTAAGAACACCTGTTAATGACCAGGACCACCAAACGTATTAAAATATCTTGGAGAAGAACCTCAAAATAATTCTCATTGCTATCTGTATAGAATCATTTGATGTCTGAAGGATAAAGGATCCAGACATCACAAAAGTCAGATTTTTTAATTAAAGCTTTAAACTCTACATTTTCACTGATGTTTGTGAAAGCATGATATTCTCTGTGGACAGACGGACTAATGGAAAACATTTCTCCATAATGTATACTGCTTTTCAATGAATTGCTTTCTCTGTGCATTTTAATGCTATTCCATTTTTCTTTTAATGCACTCTTTCTTTCTTATTAAAGGTAAATTAGTTGGTTTACATTTGGGGAAGTTTCTCTTGGGAAGAGCCTTGAACTTAAGGGTTGTGAAATATATTGTTGATTCTTGCCATGTAATTTTGAAGAAGTATCCAAATTTCTCGGGACATAGTTTCTTCATTTGTAATTAAGATATTGGGTTAAATTAAATGTAGAGCCCCTTCCAGATTAAAAATTATATGATTAATTTGAAGGTTTTTTTATTTTGTTGCCTGTTCTTTGTCCAATGCAGAAAGAGCTGGAAGGAATGATTGGGTCATTTTAGGTCTAAAAGCTATTTGTTGTATGCCTCTTCAAAACAAGAAAATGTACAAACAAGGATTCACAATTGCCAGAAGGAAGCAGGGTCTATTCACTTTAGCCTCTTAAAAGGGGCTGTGGATTACTTGATGTAAATGAACTTTTACCTCACCAGACCCTAAGTGCACTTTAAGAAACCTCTATATATATATATACCTTCATCATACAGTTGTTTTAAAAAACAAACTAATTAGAATAAATTTTAAACCAGAAACACAAATAACATGTTACAGAAGCACACAGAAGGGAAAGATTTATTCCAACTTCTGGAATTTGGAATTAATTAGGAACTCCTTGTTGAGAAAATAACATTTGATCTAAAATTTGAGGAGTGGTCAGGACTTGAAGGTATATGGCTTGAGGGTCAGGGTTGGGAAGGGAGATTTCCAGGTGGAATTAACCAATTGAGTTAGTAAACGGGGGTATATGAGGGAACTGGCTGGAGGACGCCCTCTCTGGTCCCTCTATGTCCCTGTTACAGTATCTTTGCCTAGCACTTCTCAACACATTGTTATTTTTAAGTGTATGTTTTTCCCATGTGAACAACTTGTCAACGGAAAATACCTTATTTTTCTTTATAATTCTAAATCCCAGTAGAAGGTAGCAGTGCAGTCGTTGGTGACAGTTGAGTGAATAACTGAAAGTATGGAAAGTGTGGAATAAGAACGCTAGAAACATGGTCTGCAGCTGCCATCATTTTTCACTGTGATCAGAGCTGAACTGAGTAGATTGGTTAAATTCAACTTTCACAAATAGCCGCATGAAACCATATGAAGATTTTCCAATCCATTTCTTGTTATTGCACATAATATCCCTGAAGATTAAGCTTGACAAGGCTCATCAGTAAGGCCGCATTAGAAGTGAAAATTTTGAGGCCATGTGAAATGGTCACAAGAGTCAGAAGCAGAGCTCTGGTGTAACTTCTTTTCTAGGAACAGCTCTTTCACCCACCATTGCTCCTGCCTGCCTTCTTCCCATGTCAAATTAGAGCTTTTCATCTTTGCTGCTGGCTGCTGCCTCTCCCAGATCCCATTTCCTGTTCCCGTCTTTGCCTTCTTTCCACTGACCTGACCTGGTCCCCAGCCTTCCCTTGCCAGGGTCAACCTTCCACAGGTGCTCCTCACTGCTCTCCAATTCCCAGATGATTCTCTGTTCTCATGTTGCTAGTGATCATTCCCTTCCCTTCTCTTTTTTTCTACCTTTCTGGAATCCTATCCTTTTCTAGCAGTTTCGCCCTTGAGCACTTGGAGATTTCTACAGGTCTTGTTCCTGCGGCCCCAACACCTGCTTCCCACACGTGTGACATGGAGACAGAATCACTTAGTGGAGCAGGACGCAGTCATTACTCTGATCTTGCTTCTGAAAGTTGAACCAGATCTGACACATCTAGAAGAGATTTGGGGACCTCCCCAAAATGGCACAAAATAAATTGTGTAACAGGAAGTTTTGGTTGGCTCTACTTTGAGGAATACATGAACCATGGCCCTAAAACAAATCCATTCTCCTGCAGGATTCGAGGCTGTGGGAAACCAAGGACCAACCTGAATCTACCAAGGCTGACTCAGTGATGAAAAAAAAAATCATCTGAGTCCGAAATGGTCTCTTCAATGGAACTAGTTTATTTTTGTTCTGTTTCTCTTTTTTCCCCTCCGGGTGGCCATGGCGAAGAATAAAAAGAGGCTATGACTGTTGTGGTCCCATTAGTAGGTTTCACTCCTAAGAAGGCTCATCTAGCCCTCTCTCCTCCCACAAATTACGAAAGCCACAAAGAATTCTAGAATCACACATGTCTAAAAAAGAAAGATCATAGATTGATTAAGAATATGAATGCTACAGCCAGACGACCTGGATTTAAATACTGGCTCTGCCCTTTGCAAGCACTATGACCTCGGACAAATCACTTAACATTTCTGTGCCTCAGTGTCCTTCTCTGTAACACAGAGGTAATCTGTGCACCACCTCATGTTTTTAGTGTGAAATAAATTAATTCATGTAGTATGCTTTCTATCGCAAAAGAAGCACTATAAAATAATAACAGTTGTTATGGCATATCTTTTTAAAGAGTCAATGCTAACATTCATGTACTGAAAGCCTGTGCCTGGAATGGACAACAAAAAAGAGGTGTGAGATGCAGTTCATACCCTCAGGTAATGTCCAGTCTAGTTAAGGAGCTGGCTGTTCAAATAAACTATCTGACTCAGTGTTCTCTGTCCGATCCTATTAGGGTAACTTGAATGGTTACCCTGCAGAAGAGGCTCTAGAGCTAAGGGAAGGATACACGCAGGGTTGCCCAGGATGTGAATGCCAAGGGTGTCTTAGATGCAATATGAGGATGGCTGATCAAGAGAGCCAGAACACTTTCTTTAGTTATTTACTCTGTCCCGTCCCATCCCAAATTCAGCGGTCAGACTTTGTCACCCCCAGATCTCCAGAGCCTTGGGAAGAACTCAGCCCTCTGGGACAGAAGCGCGTTGTTAACTCTGTTCTGCTGTCTTCATTTCCTCATCACTTGCCCTCCTAACCCAGCCATTTTGTTCCTAGCTCAAGAGTGGGAATGTTACAAAACGCTTTCCTTTGAACAAATACTTAAACGTATTTTATAATTCCTTCCCCAGCTATTGGAATAATAGCTCCATCATCCCTCCAAATACATGCACCACCCACACATGCAACACATATACACACCCAAATACACTCACACGCACAGATGCTTAGCTGTGACCTTAGCCTCAGCTTCGACCTGCACTGGGCCCAAATTTCAATGCCTGCTATTGTTTACCAGTCCTAAACATCTTGCAAAACCTGCCTACTGACATTTCAGACCCTTGAAGCATGCTGCTGCCACCTGCAAGCTCCTCTCTCAGACGTGCTTCTGAAGCTGCTGAGTTGGTTTCTAACACGTGGTCTGACCTGACCTCTGCTAGATGTGACAGGTAGCTTCTCCATCTCTCTCCTGCCTCTAGGAACTTAGAAGCACAGCCACACTAAAGGTAATGCTAGTGAAGTGCTTTCCCGTCTTGCAACTTTGCCTCTGGGAAAGTCACAAACCACTTTGCCAATGCTGACTAACCCCAATTAGAGTTTCAAACTAGGCCTGCAGAGGAGGGATTATTTGTAGACATTGTAATAGGTGGGTGTGTTTGTGCATATGAAAAGAATTTGAACATGCATCAAGAACCAAATTTAGGTGGAGGAGATCTGTGCCTAAATTTGTTTTAGTATTTACGTTTGTGGTTAAGCAGGAGTCCTTCCACCTTCTCTCTTGTGTTGGTAAACATCGATAGGAATTTGGATGATATTGCTGAACCCTGAGGATCAAAGTACATGGGAGGATGACATTGGTAGGTCTCTAGGTAACTTCAAGATAAAACAGGTTGAACTACAGAGACCTGCATTGCTCTAAGGCGGATGTCTAGGTTATTTCATCTATGAAACACAGGCAGTCTTTACTAAGCAGCTAAAGAAGAAAATAACAGGTTGGGGGTTTTTTGTTAATGTCCAATTACTCTAGAACTGTCAGCTGTACAGTATCATTTCTTCTTAGAGAATTTCTATCCGTATTTTTATTTCTGTTGAGACCTGACAAGATGAAAATAAAGAAAACATAGGACCCATTTGTGTGCTATAATGCGAATGTGCTCGAGTGTGGCAGCAATCTGCAGTTGTGGTGGAACTGAAAAATTCCTAGGCCCTGTCAGACTGAAATGAATATTTTATGAACATGTATGCTTTGAAGGCTTATATATGAGAAGCGTTATTTTAAAGTCCAATTGAATCCAGATACACCACTCCCCAAATAAATGTCAAGCAGAGAAAGGTGGAAACAGCGTTCTTCTCCCTCCTCCCCAGGTTTGAGTTTAGGTCATCTTGGCAGTAGGTGTCCATATGGACCCCAAGAATTATATGAGCGTGTTCTGTTCATTTGGCTTAAAATATACATTAGTGCCTGCTTACTCCTTTTGCTTCTTTTGGTTCTCATTGCCTATATTTAAAAATTTGTAGGCCAGGCGCGGTGGCTCACGCCAGTAATCCTAGCACTTTGGGAGGCCAAGATGGGTGGATCACAAGGTCAGGAGTTCGAGACCAGCCTGGCCAAGATGTTGAAACCCCATCTCTACTAAAAATAACAAAAAAAAATTAGCTGGGCACGGTGGCACGTACCTGTAATCCCAGCTACTCAGGAGGCTGAGGCAAGAGAATCACTTGAACCTGGGAGGCGGAGGTTGCAGTGAGCTGAGATCGAGCCATTGCACTCCAGCCTGGGTAACAGAGTGAGACTCCGTCTCAAAAAAAAATTTGTATTCACTTAAAGGAAAGTTATTAACTCAAAAGGTATTTACTGAATGCCCTTTTGTGCCAGGTACTGTGTTAAATCAGGTGATAAACAGATCAGTAAGATTATTCTCTCTGTTCTTCATGAAAATAGGACCTCGGAAGGAAGCCAAAATTCAAACATGATAGAGAAAATGCATGGGGTCCGTAACACTCAGAAAACCAATACCCAGTTCTGTTACTGAAGGAAAGCTCGGTGGGTTGGACTTCCAAGAGTGCCCTTGGGTTGAAATACAAAGCGTGAGGAATAAAAAGCGAGGTGTCCCGGTGCAGGGGCACTGAGGAGTCAGAGAGCATGGGAACCTTGAGGAAAGCCAGGCAGTCTGGTGTGGTTACAGCTTGGATTTTATTTAAATAAAGGAATATATATGAGGCTGGAAAAGCAGGCGAGAACTAGATCCTAACGAGCCTTATGTACCATGCCAAGATTGAACGTCATCTTGATGGCAAAAAGCAGCCATTGAAAGAGTTGGTCAGAAATGGGTGGTAAGGCCCTAAAATGACTGCATAAGAGTGAACTGAAACAAAGTGACCCAGCGGTTATTAGGGATACTGTGGGTTAAGATGAGAAACTCATTGTTTCTTTCCCTCTACTCATCACATGTCTGTTAATTTTTTCGATATACTGGGCTCTCTCCGAGGCACTAGTGATTCAGTGATGATCAATACAGACATGGTCCTTGCCTTCAAAGAGCTGACAGTCTAGATGGAGAAATGCACATTTAATCAAGCAGGTATAACACCATAGCTGTGTAGGATGACCAGAGAGGTATACATTACTGCTGGAAGAAGCATATAGCAAGGGCATCTTAACAAGACTTGGGAGTCCAGGGAGGCCTCCTAGAGGAAGTTCTGAGTAACTGAACTCTGAAGAATACACAGACATTAGCCCCAGGATAAGACGAACCGAGTAAGCATGCTCTAGGAGGGGAAATAAAATGGGTGAGGATCTTGAAGAGAGGGAACGGCCCAGTCAACAAACCTAAATATTTCATTACGGTTGTACTGTGGCTTGCAAGGAGGAGGAAGCCAGGGAGTAAAGTGACAACATAGTTAGAGGTCTTATGTTTAAAGCTATGTTAAAGTTATCTAACTTCAGGCTGGGCACAGTGGCTCATGCCTGTAATCCCAGCACTCTGGAAAGCCCAGGCCGGTGGATCACTTGAGGTGAGGAGTTTGAGACCAGCCTGGCCAACATGGTGAAACCCCATCTCTAATAAAAATACAAAATTAGCCAGACATGATGGCGGCTGCCTGTAATCCCAGCTACCTGGGAGTCTGAGGCAGGAGAATCACTTGAACCCAGGAGGCAGAGGTTGCAGAGAGCAGAGATCGCACCTCTGCACTCCAGCCTGGGCAACAGAGCAAGACTCCATCTTAAAAAAAAAAAAAGCTATCTAACTTCACCTGAACAGGAGTGGAAGGTTTTAAGCATGCAAATCACAAGATCAATTTTGTGTTTTGGAAAGATCACTCTCGCTGCATCTTAAAATATATGGGAACCAGGAAGTACTGTAATCAAGGGAACAGGTTAGGTTGCTCTGAGGTCATTCAAATGGGAGGTGAGGCTGACCTGCGGAGGAGCGTGACAGCTTGGATGAAGAAAAAGAGAACAGACTCAGGAGCTATTTAGGAGGAAGTGTCGGCAGGACTTGGTGCTTACTTGGAGGGCAAAAGAGAAGGTGCACCTGGCTTGGGTGAGTGACAGGAAGTTTCTGGCATTCCCGGAAGTATGGATAAAGAAGGAGGAGCAGGTGCGGAGGGGTGGAAGGAAGCAGAGGTGCTTAGTCTGAGGCACCTGTGGGACGTTTCAGACTTGGGAGAAGGGCACAGGTGGCACACAGTGGAGACGGTTTCGGAGCTAAATCGTCACATTTCACAATTTGCCCAACCTTGTACCCTCACCCACAGATACTGTTATATCCAATATCAGATGGTTTGAATCTAAATCTGATATCCTCATTTTTAGATTACGTCTTTTAGATTTTAACTAGGATTGTGCTTCTTTTAGAAAATTTGTCCTGGGAGTTCTAGTCCCAGAGAGGTGCCCGCACGTGTTCGTCTAGTGTCTAGTGTTCTGCCTGTTCTGTCTGATTGTCTCTTGGCAGCTCAGGTGTAAGCGCAGGCATTAGCTTGTGTCTACTATACCGTAAACCAGCTGTGAAATGGAGACTTTTAGCTGCTTCAGCAATCATCAAACACGCTTCATTTCATACACAGATATCTCGGGCTGCACCAATAGGCTCACGAGAATTTTACAATAGAATAGTTCATTTAATGCAACTTTTTCTCCTACCCTAACTAAACATTTTTCTGGTTTTTCCTACGCTTATTATTCTTTCTTTAGTGTTTACAAAAACGTTGTTAAAAAAAAATCTCAGAGCTGAGAAGGCTCCTTAGGGAATGACCGAGGGCCCCTTGCAAGGAGTTACTTCAAAAAGATGATGCCACCTCAAAAAGGACTGATCAGACTGACATTTGGCAGGCATCATTAAAAAAATTAAAAAATTAAAAAAAATTAAAAAAAAATTTAAAAAAAGATGATGCCATCTATTTGGAGACAGAGCAGTATACACATCAGCAAAATAGAAGAAGAATTTCTCACAAATGAATTATCTACAGTATCTTATTTGGAGTAGGGATTGGGGTCTATTGGACAATTGAAGAAGAGAAAATCTTTCAAAAGAGAATAGGAACCCCTCCCCACGTAGAGGGCTTTAAAATGCCCCCCACACATGGGATTGAAAACCCTTTGACTCACATAAATCATAGGATGCTGGAGCTGCCTTGGGGAATACCTAAGGCAATGGAATGCTCATTGTGCCTTGCAGAGCAGGGAAGGTTTTGTACCTCCTTGCTGCCCCTCTGGTCACCTCAGGGAAAGGGGTGGAGACTGCTGGGGGGAAACTTCAACTAGAGCAGGTCTGGTTGCATCTGTTTCACACATAGTTACTTCATCTGAAAGTGTTGCAGGTCTAAAAAGTGCCCGGAAAACCTCTGATTTACTCCAGTTATCTCCAGCCTCATCCAGCCAGTTTCAGGGGTAGACCAAGACTGACTCTTAATTCCCAGGCTGTCTCTCCTCAAACAGTGAGATGCCCCTGGGCTTCTCAGCACATAAAAAAAGAGTAAGTTGATCAACATCCTCTGCTTCCAAGTATTCTGCCTTAAACAGTTACTTTGTTACATTGTGGATAATTATGAATTACCGATTAAAAATTAAATTGGCCACGTGACTCTCCCAGATTTTGCAGGCAGTTTGATGGTTATGATTAATAGTCTCCCACACGCCTCATGGAAAATAAACAAGTCTGACAGGTTCAGAAGAAGGTTTAAAGATGTTATCTTTGGTCAAGGGACTAGTAAATGGCCTCCCGATCTGGAACCTTGGACTCATAATGACTAAATTTGTATGCCCTAGAGATGCCTCGGCCTTTCTGCACTTGTTAATATGAAGTCGCGTTCTCTATAAATGTTGCATTTTTCTCAAGGACCTAATTCAGAAGTGTGAGATTGGTGGCTCCACAGAGATATTGTTAGAAGATAATTTATGCAGGCATAAGTTGCAAGAAATCTCCTCTCTGGTACTTTTCCTTTAAAATTGTTCAGCGTAACATTTTATTACAGTTGTTCCTTTAGTCAACCTTTCAGGTTAATTTTGTTTCTCTGTTTTCTGACACATTCTTCTTCACTGACCCAGATAACTCAAGCTAAAAGGACAAAGGGAGATAAATGGAGCTCGGGGTAAACAGGTGCAAGGGGTGAAAAGGAGCAGAGAGTGAACTGCACCTGTTTAATGTTGGATGGCGCAAATAGAGGTTTGAAAGGATGGGGAGATCTAGGCCTACCAGCCTTAGGCAACTCTCTAAGCATCTGTTAATTCAGGTATTCATGCTTACATTTATTCTGTATAGACGTATTCAGTACCTACTAAATTCCAGAAACTAAGTATGGAGATATAGGCATGAATTAGACATGATTCTGCCCTCAAAGGCTTACAGTTAGGTGGCAGAGACAGATGTGGAGATAAATGGCACTCAGTGTCCTAGGTTCATCAAGTATCAACTAACTACCATGGAATCACAGAGGAAAGAGCAGGTCAGTCTGCCTGGTGGAGTCGGGTAGCTCACAGACTAATGATGGTAATTAAAATGGAAAGGCAAAGGACTGTAAGATTGTCCCCAAGGACTGTAAGGGTTTTTTGTTTTCTTAGACAAATCTTTTGCTATATTCAATAACCATAAGGCATATTTCTCATATATATTAATAACTTTGTAAATTAATATATTAGCTCAGGCCTCAAATATTTTAACATGCAAAATTATCTGTTCACATCAAATTTATTGTAATATTTGTATAGATTAGATACCTGAGTTGGAATACAAGATGTTTTTCTATGAAAGCCACCCTAAACATCTTCAGCATTTAAGAACACGTGTTCATTGTAATGTCTGTTCTTTATGGCTTTTTTTTTTTTTTGAGACATGGTCATGCCTGGGTCATGCTCTGTCACCCAGGCTGGAGTGCAGTGGCATGATCACGGCTCACTGAAGCCTTGACCTGCTGGCTCAAGCAGTTCTCCATCTCAGCCTCTGAGTAGCTGAGACTAGCAGTGTGTGTCATCACACCTGGCTATTTTTTTTTTATTTCTGGTAGAGACCAGGTCAGGCTGGTCTCAAACTCCTGAGCTCAAGTGATCCTCCAGCCTGGGCCTCCCAAAGTGCTGGGATTACAGGTATCAGCCACTGTGCCCATCCTGTTCTTCTATCTTTTATCTTATCTCTATCTGTGTTATTCACACAGGAGGAACTATGAAGAAGTAGTTCAGAGTGTAAGTTGTAGGTTCAAATCCTACCACTAATAGTTACATGACCTTGAGTAAAAAGCTTTACCCCTCTGTCTCTTAGTTTTTCCATCTGTAAAATGGAGATAATTATAATAGCCATTTCACAAGTGCAAAGTTAGAGGAAGCATAAGCCAGAAGACCACCCTCACTCAGACACCAATTACAGGTTTGGGAGCCTTAAGATCAGCCCTGCGTTTGATCATTTGCTAGGAAGATTGACAGAACTCATTGAAAGTTGTTATAGTTAATGTTTATTGCTGTGAAAGGACATAGATCAAAATCAACTAAAGGAAATGGGGCGAAGTTCAGGAAAGTTCCAAATGCGGAGGCTCCTGTTGTCCTCTCCCCATGGACAGTGTTTCTTTCCTGGTATTGATGTGTGACGGTACCACACAAAGCACTGCTAACCAGGGAAGCTCACGTGAGCTTTGGTGTCCAGACTCTTTTCTGGGCTTCCACATGGCTGACCTTAGTATGCAGCCCCTTCAGAGGTTAAGCCCATACCTATGTGACTCAAATCCTCTGCCACAAATTACATCCTTAGACTTTCTGACTTACAGCCCAAAGCTCTCAGGTAAATAAAGATACTTTTATCAGGCAGGACATCCAAGGACTTAAGCAATTACCTCCCAAGGACTGAGGGCAAAGTCCATACCTCTTTTTTGGGTGAGGTTAAATTTTTTACTACACAACAAAGTTACTTAAGAATTAAATAAGATAACATATACAATGTAATTAGAATATTGCCTATTGTAAAATAAATGCTATATATATATATACATATATATACGTATATATATATATACAGCTATTATTGTTAAACATCTTTTGATTACCTAATCTGTACCTAATATCATAATAGTGACTGTAGGAAATTTATAAAAAATGAACAAGATTTATAAGAAATTGAACAAGTCAATACAAGCATCTGAGGTGAGTACCATGATAAAGAAACAAGCAAACTGCTGGGAACTGGAGAGGGAGAGGTTACTTCTAGATGGGGGTTGAGGAACCGCTTCAAGAGAAGAGCACCTGTGAGCTGGGCTGTGAGAGACAGGTAGGGTTTCAGCGTGAGGAGGAAGGATATTCCAGGGACAGGGGAGCAAATGCCCACAATTAGAGATGAGAAAACAAGGGCACCTTCAGGAAACAGGAGGGCTGCCATGGTTACCTGTAGAAGTAACAGGAGAAGGACATGGAAAAGGTAGAGAAAGACAGACACGCCAGATGGAGAGAGATTTTCAGCATTAAACTAAGCACTTTGTGCTTTGTGTTGGAGACTTTAGGGAACCAGTGACAATTTTGGGCTTCAAGAAAACCGTGAAAAAATATACTGTCCCTGTTATAATTCCAGTCTTTGAACACCCTCCCTTCCAATAACCCACCTTCACTTTGCCTGGCCAATTACAGTTCAGCTCACGTATGACCTCTGTGCACATTTCCAGGATAGGACACGACATATCCCATGGGGACTGCTTCTCTCTGCTGTATACACCTGTTTTGTCATTTCTGTATACTTGCTGCCTGGTTCAGAATAAGCACTTTATGATAAAAGTGGAGGGAAAGAAGGAGGGGAGAGACATGGAATCTTGAAATATATCTACAAAGAATTTAAGTATGAAAACCAGATATTAAAAATCTGTATTTCTAGTTGAGAAACTAGGACAGGCTGGAAGCAAGTAATAATGCCTAAGGTAAGACAGAATCTTATAACTGCATTGCAAAGTCTTCCCAAGACGCCTCAACGCTTTACGAATAAGAACAGCTACAATAATAATAAAAGAAGCCGAAGAAGAACAGCTTGCTTATTTAACACACGGCACTTTCTAGGAGCTCAATATTGCTCTGATTTATACCAAGTCAGTTAACTCTTATAACAAATTAATGATGTAGGTACTCCTGTTTTCCCCATTTTACAGATGAAGAAATTCAGGCACAAAGAGGAAATCCTGACAACAATACTAGAATTGTAAAAAATTAGGTCGTGGCAAATTCATTTTATTGCATTTGAATAAAAGACACTGATAGCGTTGGAGATTGACCCGGTGTTAGGTTGTAACTTCAGTTGCTTTTGTTCGTTGTAATAAAGGGTAATTTTCTTTCCATCTGAGGCCGTTTGCTCCCATGTTGGGACTCTAATGCACGAGCACCCATAAGGATGGTTATGTTTGAAGGACCACCGCAGAACATGCTGGCCTGTTCTGGCTGAACAAGTTACTTTTTTTTTTCAAGACTAGACATCTAGGAGGCTTTTTATTGACTCAGAACAAAAGCAGCCCAGTGGTTTAAGTGGTCTGCGGAGTAATCACCCAGCAAGGCTCTGGTACAGAAAAAAATCCTCTGGCCTCTATTCTGCCTCTACACAGAAAGACCAGCATGAGGCTTTAGCAGGTGTGTAAGCTCTCAGAACCCTGGTCTTCAGGGTGGGTGTGTTTTCATTCACTTTCCCCGTTGGGTGTAATGTACAAATTCCCATTTCACGTAATTTAGACTGCTACTTACTGGATTTTCTCTCCTCCTTTTTCCCCTTCCTCTGTCAGAACACCTAGCTTAGGCCTTCATTTACAGGAAAGAGAAAAGACCCCTTCTTGTCCTCGAGGGGAACTAGCTAAGAAGCTTCTCTGCATCTGAGCCATTCTTCAGTTTTTCAAATGAATCTTAAAATAACCCTGCCCTGTGAAAAATTCCAGCCAAACTAGGTAACTATGAATATTTTTTTTTCAAAGCCCCAGTGACAAATTCCATTAAAATGACCCACAAAATAATGAAACACCAGCCTTTAAAGTGAAGGGCACTATCACATAAATGCTAAACAATAAGTGAACTATTAGCCAATGCATTTAATCACCATAGGAGAGACCCCAGGCCCAGCAGGAAGATGGGCCCTGTAAATCTGTGTGAGCAGAAAGAATGTCCCCAGCAATTTGATGAAATTCTCAGATGAGCCAAAAAGCAATACATATCACTTCAACCTTGGGAATGATTTGCTTTTAGCAAATATGATGAGTTGAATTTACAGGCATATTTTCTGTTTAAGTATGGTAAGTGTGAAGGAAAAATGTTATTTCTTTGCAGTGATTAATAGTCCTTCCTTAATAGTCACAAATGCCTTTAATAAGCTGTTAATAAGTGGAATTATCCAATTCTTAAGATAGAAGAGACTCTAAGTCCCATTTCACTCACTTTCCTAAGTTTGCAAATGAAGGAACAGAGCTCTAAGTACAAATCTGGAAGCCCGGGTTCACAGAAGTAATCATGTCAGTACCAGCACTGGGATTCGGGCTCAGCTGTGGAATTAGACTGTTTTTTCAATTGAGAGAAGGTTAGAGTGCCCTCCTGTGTCCCTATGTAGAAATTCTGTAGTCTTCACAAAATTTAAAATAGCTTTAATCTCTTCATCAATCTTCCCGCACTGGGGCAGGGGTCAGGCATTTAGCTCTAAAGACAAACTCTGCAATCACTATGTTATTGAAAGTAAATGAGCAATGCCTCGACTTGTTAAATCGGTAAGGACATAGAACCAATAATATCATCCTTAGAGTATCTTTGTATCCACTGAGGTCTGACAAACCTGGGTCTGTGTCCCAGGCAGCCACATGCAATCTTTGCAACCCTGAATGAGTTGCAAAACTTGTCTGAGCCTCAGTTTCCTCATCTGAAAAATGCAGGTAATTACTGTTCTGTAGGATTGTAGCAGAAATCAAATGAGATCATGTAAGGAAAATGCCCAGCCTGGCATTAGGTACATGATAAGCACTCAATAGATTGAAGTTGCTTTAGTTATTTTCAGACAAGAGCCCCACCGGTCACCAAAAAGTTAATGATGAAGGAGCTGAGGTACAAACGCTGGGGAGATAAACTGAATGTCTTGTCTCCAGGGTGCTTTTAGTTATTGGACGAAAAGGTTTCCAAGAGTTTCAGAGCAGAGGAAAAGAAGAGAGAATTTTTAAAGATATATGTACTGAATATGTGATTCCTGAAAAATGAATTTCTCCTTCAGATGGAGAAATTTAAATGGACCTAAGCCATGTGGCTTGACCACAGATAGAAGCTCTCTCGGAGTTAACACCTGGCACTAAGGATCCAGCAATTAAAAAAAAAAAGCCTCTTTATGAAAGAAAATATTTGAAATCCAGATCCTATTTATGTCATTGACCCAGTCTTAGAAGTCTGTGTTTATTGAGAGGGTAACCATATTAAAATCAATCAAGAACAGAGGTGAAGAACAATAGCTGGATGAATTCATCCTTTGATTTTAATTTCCTTCAACTCTTCATGAAACAAGCTATCTCAGCCAAAGTGCTCAGCAAAATTGCAGTAAACCAAGTCCTTTAGGCCAGTGACCTTTCAAAGGTCCCCTCCCGCTCTGACCCCGAGTAATTTTCGGTTATCCTTTCCCTATGTGTGGAAGGGAGATATCATTATTTATGATACAAGGAGACTTGACCTTTAAATGTCAGTGGAAGTGTAGAGTCTGGCCATTCTGTCTGAATCTTCCACCAGCTTACAGAATTAAGGGAAATAGTCCAATAGCGTGCAAATGGGGAAGAGGGAGGGGGAGAAGGAACACATCATTCATGCCACCATCTTTTTGTTACCGAACCGGGGGAAAGCAAAGGGAGAATCAGGCTGGCCTCTGTTATCTAAATGCTTATTCTAGATAGGACAGTCACCAGAAGGTTTATATAGATTATTGTACTGCAAGAGCTCATAAAAGGCTGCTCAGAGTTTGTGAGGCTTGCCCCTGAGCCCCAGGGGCTTGCTTACCCTTTCCAGTAATCTGTTACCTTTAAATAAGGCAAATGCAGCACAAGGCTGAGGCATTTATTATTTATAGAAAGTTCCTCATCAGACTTATCTGTGGCTGTGGAGGAGCAGAGTCGGAGCCTCTGAGCCTCCGCAGTGATGACCTGCTGCATTCTACCCTAGTGCAGTGCTATTCTGGGCAATGTGAAGCTTAAGCTGGACTCTTTGTGGTCATAAATTTTTGGTCAACTAATGAAAAGATATTCCCTGTCTCATACTTGAAGGTCGCCTATTTGTGCAGATTATCTGAACAACACGTTTTCTGGCTATTGCGGTTACTTCGATAGTATCTGTGAAAAGCTTTATTCCTGGGGTTTGTCTCATTTTCTGCTTCATGCTTTTGTGACTTTATACATCCTCCTCCTTCGAATGCCCCCAAATTAGATCTTGCTTCTCAATGCTTATGTTGCCAGCCCTTTTGTTAGGGTTTTAATTCCAGTTACCAAGAAAAAAATTCGTTTATAAAGGGGTCTTTTTTAAGGGGTTCGTCTCAATCAGAGACTTTCCCACCTACTTCACCCCTCTGTGTGATGCCACCCTACTCCCCATCTACGTCTACCCATACCTGGGGGCTCTGGTCCAGGCACCAGGTGAGAGGAAGCCAGGAGGCAAGGTCCACAGAGCAGAGCCCCTCGAGGGTTGGAGCTCAAAACAGGGCTGTCCTGAGACACGTATGCTTCAGACAGCTTAGTAATAGGCTACCCCTTCAAGTTGTCCCTTTAAAAATATTTACTCCTCATTTGGTGAGAAGTGTAGAAGGGAAAGTATACTGTAGCTCTGAAAATTTTCTATGAGGTTTGCCCTCTTTCCTGAGTCTCTCTTCTGCGTCCTGCAGCCCCTCTGACCCCCCCCCTTCCCCTTTTCACTCTCAGCCCCCCTCCCTTTCCTCAGCAGATCAGTTGAGGTCTTTCCAAGTCTGTCTCTAAACGGGCATTCCCCGCTCCCAATGCTTGATACTGCTTCAACTATGTCAAAAGCCATTAATGCCAGAGATGAATATTACAGTTGTGCTCAGCAAACAGAAGATGCTCCAGCTACCAGGACTCAGTCTGCTTAGAGGACAGTGGTGATGAAAAATGGCATTTTTTTCTTGTCACATGTTCATATTCAAGATTAAGAATTTACTGTGTGCCTTGAAGAGAGCTTTTTTTTTTTTTAACATCGTGTCCATTTTGTAAGGAGTCACTGGGGAAAGTCTGCAGCAACTGTCACCAAATCTGCAGTATACCCGAGCGGTATCTTAACACCCTTTGTAGACTTGTTCCTTTGGGCACTGCTCTGTGGGCCTGCCCCTCAGCAGAGCTCTCTTGGAAGCCTAGTTCTCTCAGAGCTGGCCGCTGTCTTGTGTCGGAAGGATGTTCGACAGGGAAGTGAGCTGGTGAAGGGCTCCATGGGAAGTCAGAGCTGGACTCTAGGGGGTCCGGAGTCAGCTGGGCCGCTGCTCTCTGGAGGGCCAGAGAGGCACAGCCTCATCAGCATCTAAGTCTGAGAGTAGACATTCATGCTGAAGGAGGAGCAGCTCCTAAATGGCTCTTCTTCCAGAAACTTGGCCTTGCTGATCTTACCTGTATGGCCTGCATGCGTACTGAGACATGTTTTCAGCCATT
Organism: Leontopithecus rosalia; assembly: GCA_028533165.1. Taxonomy (NCBI): domain Eukaryota; kingdom Metazoa; phylum Chordata; class Mammalia; order Primates; family Cebidae; genus Leontopithecus; species Leontopithecus rosalia. The sequence continues at coordinate 90,204,778 of CM052662.1, forward strand.
TTAAAATGAACAGTGGTTTCTCCAAACCTCTGGAAACTGTTAGGAGTTTTTAATCAGATGAGCTTCAGGGGGAATGTTTTCACTGCCTTCGTTTTAGTACATTTGAAAAATATGTTGAATTTCTTAAAAATCATTGGTCATTAAAATGCACGCGCTTTTAGTGAGAATGTGTATGAGGGCATAAATCTCTTTTTTTTAGCCCATTTTCTAAAAAAAATCCTGTTGAAACATTTTTTAGTAGAAATTCTGTGAAGACAGAGTCTTCTGGCTCTCTGTAAATCAAATCATAAAATCTTCTTACAGGAGTCTCTTCGTCTGCAAGTGGTATGTTCCGAGACTCCCAGTGGAGGCTGAAACCATGGATAGAGCCAAACTGATTTTTCCTGTACATACACACCTATAATCAAGTTTAAGAGCTTAATAACAATGACCAATAATAAAATAAAACAGTTACAACAATATGCCAGCATCACTGCTGTCACATTTTGGGGTCATTCTTTTTTTTTTTTTTTTTTTTTTTTTTTTTGAGACGGAGTTTCGCCCTTGTTACCCAGGCTGGAGTGCAATGGCCCGATCTCGGCTCACCGCAACCTCCGCCTCCTGGGTTCAGGCAATTCTCCTGCCTCAGCCTCCCGAGTAGCTGGGATTATAGGCACGTGCCACCATGCCCAGCTAATTTTTTGTATCTTTAGTAGAGACGGGGTTTCACTATGTTGACCAGGATGGTCTCGATCTGTTGACCTCGTGATCCACCCGCCTCGGCCTCCCAAAGTGCTGGGATTACAGGCTTGAGCCACCGCTTTGGGGTCATTCTTAAGTAGAGTTAGGGTTCCTGGAGCACCAACGCTGTGATTCTGTGACAGTCGTGCTTGGCTATGCTTATGTCGCTAAGAACTATGCATCATATCTCAGTTTGTAGAAAACATATAGAAAAACTTCTGGAAATATTACTTATTCTGCTGTTTATATCAGGGAAAGATTATCTGTTGATGGTTATATTGGTGTTTGAGTGTTTTCATGATAACTGAGATGGTTAAGTGACTAATGGTTGGGTAGCATTACCAAGTAGATAGCTGGACAAAGGGATGGTTCACATCCCCGGCTGGAAGACCTGCGGGAAGGCGCAACATTTCGTCACACTCCCTGGAATGGAGCACAATTTAAAACTTATGAATTGTTTATTTTTGAAATTTTCCATTTAATAGGTTTGGACCACAGATGACCGTGGCTAACTGAAACCGTGGAAATTGAAACTGCAAACAAAGGGGAACTACTGTATTTTCTCAGAAAAATTCAGCTCTTTAAAACTGATGAATAAGTCACCAGGTTGACATCTCTGAAACCCTCAAAGATGGACTGGCAGTGATGAGGAGGGGCCGTTGTTTAGCCAGACCTCTCTGATTCCAGTTCCGCTGGATGGGGGCATCTGTCCTCTCTTCTTTTCCTCCTTAAGAGATGGGAGCAAATGACTCTCTTTCTCGGCTTGAACACTTATATCTTTTATCTTTTTATAAGCATGATCCTGCTTTCTCTTCTGCTGTTCGCACAGATTGTCTTCTGACCTAGTTGAGCATTTACTGCTGCACAGATACCTTCTGGTACCTAGCATCATAAGAATAACTTAGCTTTATTAAGATAAAGTAAAACAAAGGTTTTTTGGGGGGGGTCTTTTGTGTTTGGGAACCTTTAATATCCTTTTGCTGTTAGTAGGCAGGGAATAGTCTTTGCAGCTGAGATCTTATTAATATGCCTAGAATATTTTTTTAGTTTACATATTTTATATTAATTTAGAAAAATAAATTTGATATTCAATGCAATTTTATGCAGCATCAGCTTTAGTGGGTAACTAGGAACATAGCCGCACCTGGTTTTTTTGCAAGCTACCTGAATTACTCTGACCTCACTTGACAAGCTATAGCCTAATGGTCAGAGAAGGAATATGCAAATTACAAACATGTGACCTGAAATTCAGACTGAGATAAAATAGACAAGCTTTAATTGAACAGTCTGACTATTCATTATACAAAATACATGCACATTCAGTATATGTTTTTAGCCCAAGTTTACAGTGGACGAGACCATCTTAGTTTTGATAAAAATAACATGATTTAAGTCTTGATAAAAATTTGGAGTTTACATGGAATTTAGATGACTCTTTTAAAAATGAGTTCAAAGTAATATTTGTCTTTAAAAAAAATTGGAGAATAATTATCAACATCTATTAGAAGTTCTCTATTGAGACTAGTAAAAATATTTCCAAATAAATGAAAGGTGGGCTTTTTCTCCACTGAATGTGAGAATTTTCTGCATTTGACATCAGATGAGCCACTTTTAGTGCCAATATATACACATAGACATGCACATAAATACTTTGGTAACTGAGAGGACCTTAGCTCCAAACACCTCTTTGGATATTTCATCCAAATTCTTGCTGTCCAAATATTTTCTGTAACAACTTATAAGATTTATTTTATCCAGAATTCACTACCTAAAAAACAAAATCCCATTGTGTGAGCTAGCAAAAACGTTTAAGTTGCAGGTACATCTTGGTAAAAAAATGGAGAATGTGTTGCCTCCATAGTTCACCTACCCTCTCAGCAGGCTCCAGCTGTGCATTATTGATCTCAACTTTCCACATTATTGAGTGAAAATGTCTTCTAAAAAAAGCAAAAAGCCTGTGAATAAAACAAGCACACTTGAGAGGCCTAAAAAGAAAAATTGGGTGATAAAGCATTTTGAGAGAGACGAGCTAACATAAATTTGGCCATGCGTACATCTCTAAGAACTAACTACGCATTAATAATTTCAATCTGTAGAAAAAATACAGAAAAACTTTTGAAAATATTACTGGTTCTGCTGTTTATATTAGGGAAGGAGTATCTGTGGATGGTTATATTGGTGTTTGAGTGTTTTAATGACATTTGATATTTGTGAAAACTGATAGGATTTTTTTGATGGGTTGAGAAGGCATTACTGTTTTTTCATTTCAAATAATGGATTATATAGGCTTCCACACTCCAAAAATCTGTCATTCAACATATTTTTAGTGACAGGTTGGATTTGTTTTTCCATAAAAATCACTTGATGACATCTAATTCTATGACGTTAAAAGTTTTAACAACATCCTCGGAATTTTCAAATTGTGTAGTCACTGGTGTGTTTATTTCCAAGTGCTGACATAGGAGTAGGTCAGAGATGTTCATAACTTATCATTTTAGTTTTAGTGCCAATTTGAACTTCAACCGTATAATACTATGATCCAAATTTACTCTTTTTGATGTTGATTTTGGTTGTAACCTAAAATAAATGACTTAAACTGCAGACTTCATTTTTCCTGGCCCCAAATGTTAACTGCCATGGCAGATCCTCAAATATAAGTATTTGCTGAGATTTCATGGCTTTATTTAAAAACCAGAATTATTTGTTTCTCAGATAGTATCATACAAATAAAAGATGACACAAATTTCTTAATAACATGTTTAAGCTCATTCTATTGGCTACGGACTCTTCTAAGTCCCTGCCTGAGTTAACTCATTTAGTCTTCACAACAAACCAAGGAAATTAGTACTGAAGTTATACACATTGTATAGATGAGGAAACTGAGGCCCAGCATTTTATTCATATGACTAGTAGGCAGTAGAGCCAGGATTATGAACTCAGGCAGCCTGGCCACAGACTCTGTGCTCCTGTCCACTGTGGAAACACTCCATTTAGCTTATTCGGAGCTATGGTAATTCACTAAGTTAGATGTCAGGACTCACCATTTGTAAAGTTCTTCTTTCTTAACTAGTATTTTACAGACTGCAAGTCTGGGTCCTTTGGGACTGAGTAGACAGAGAAATTACTTGTTGGTGGTCCTAGAAATTGCAAGTGAGAATGCTTGAAAGATTACTGGAAAAGAAGGAATTCAATGGTTCCCAACCCATTAGTGTTTTGGGACGGGATGGGAATAGAACTTTCCAGTACTGGGTCACCTTATGGATGGGAGGGAAGCATTGCTGGGGGCATTCAGGGGCAGGCCAATTAAGGATAAAGAGACAGCGTCAGAGGTCTGACCCAGACAAGCCAGGAACCTCAATCTAGGGCAGTGGTATGTCTCATTCTTTTGTTTATAATCACTCCCCTAAGGAGTCTTTGTAGGCATTTCTGTTCCTTATTTCCACGCCCTCCTCCCCTGTGAAATTGTGATACTCAGATATATCTGTGCTTTGTACATAGAAGAGTAAGATTTTTCACCCCCTAAGAACAAATTTTTGTGATGTCAGTCCCCAGAGGCACAGATACACTGAATGGTGTGAATACACAAGGGGTGGGGAGAGTGGGATCAGTGAATCACCTGGAGGAGCGAATGCGCTTCCAAGTTAGAAGGACTTAGAGACAGGAGGACCTAAGGGTGGTGACAACAGGAGGTTTTCTTAAGTATGTGAAGTCAGGGGCTCTTTGACTTGGAGTCACCATCCTCACCTCCCCAGATGGGGAGTTTGTATCTTCCTTCATATGCTTCACTTAACTCCTGTCTCATTCTTCCCTCCATGGCTGTAAGTGTGGTCCTCATGTAACCCGAAATGCCATTGTATTGTTGTGAAATGTATCATTTCACAGTGTGTGGTTTGAATTCTTTTTGTTTTATTTAGAAACCAGGTTCCCAAGAAGCTTACTTTAAATTCTTTTTATTTGAGTTCAGAAAATGGCAACGACTCTAATTTGCAAGAAATGGGTAATAAAAGTGCTTTAACTAAAAGCTAGTATGCACTCATTTGAGATCTTTAATCCCCAAAGGGCAACCCTCAGAAAGAAGCAGTAATTTGTGTTCTAGATAAAGAGCAAACTGATCGTCCCTGGTCTTCACAAGGTCGGCTAGCTCATTTTCCCATACCTTAGCTCTCAAATCATGTAACACTGCCTAGGAGGCAACGATCACACTGAGTAAAACCTTGCTCACCTTTTCCCATTCGAATCTCTCTCTTCCACGTGACTTTGCTGCCACGGGGCTTTATTCTGAGCTCTGCAACCCAGTGCACCTCCCAAGGACCCTAATAAACCTTAAGTAATCTAATCTAATCACACACCAGAAGGCAGGATAAGGAAACCAAGGCCTCCCCGTATTTTTCTTCTTCACAGACAAGCTGTGGTTATTTACAGGGTCAAAGGGCAGGGTCTCAGACTAAAGGGAGTGATGACAAAAGCATCAACTGAAATAGGGAAAGGAGTTCACTGGGTTATTATTGGAAGATTCGAAAGTGCTAGAACCAGCCGGAGGAGGCCATGCCCAGAAGTCAAACAACTTACTGGGAAACTCTAATCTTACATTTGTGGCTGTAAGTATCAAGCCTGAGTATACATTAGAATCAGTAAGGAGGGGAGGGATGGCATGGGGAGAAATGCCAAATATGGGTGAGGGGGCAGAAGGCAGCAAAACACACTGCCACGTGTGTGCCTATGCAACTATCTTGCATGTTCTGCACATGTACCCCAAAACCTAAAACGCAATAAAAATTAAAAAATAAATAAAAAATAATACAGATTAAAAAAAAAAAAAGAATCAGTAAGGAGCTTATCGGCTCCCATCCCAGAGAGATTTTGACTTAGAAGGTTTGGAGTGAGATCATGGACACGGTGTTTTGTAAAACAGCCCTGCTCTGCCACCTCCCGGTGATTCTGATGTGCATCGAAGATTGAGAATCACTGCTTTCACATACAATATTTTGGGTTTTCTATGCATACAGAAAAGAAAAAGATGACAGCAAAATTCTCTGCCCAGGGAAGCCTGAAAACAATTATTTAGTATTTGATGCTCATTACTTCCTAAGATCATAATCCTTCTCCTCTATAAACAAAATATATTGAAGAAGAAGAGAAGAACATATGTTGTTAGTCAAAAGATATGTTAGAAAATGTCATACGAATATTTCTACGTGTGTTTTGGGATTGTATAGACAGACAGTGACCTCAGCAGGCCCCTAACAGCTTTCATATAGTCATAATTAATAATTCTGCGGGTGAAAGGTGGCGAGTGAATGATCTTGGATGCAGCTAAAGGATAAAGCCAAGCCAATGCTGGGCTCTCAGATCGGCGGGGGGCGGGTGGCAGAAATAAAGGAACTTGTGATCAAAAAGTCGGGAAATAAATGTTAAGACTTTCAGTGTGGCTGATGACAAAGTTAGGCTGTCACCAAAAGAGTGGTGGTGGCTACAGTCAACAGAGTAGAGGCAAAAGTGTCATCTCCATGTCAGCTAATAAGATAGAGAGGAACAACGAATGAGGTACAGAAAAGAAAATCTTCTAGACCATCAGTATTTAAGTCAAGAAGCTTCAGTTGATCAGCCCTTCACCCTCTGACTTCTGACTAATTAAGAATGGCTAATAATGGCAATAGTTACAGTCAGCACTTACTAAGTGTCAGTAATTTTGTGGCAATAGGTATTATTGTGCCCATTTGACAGATGAGGAAACTGAGACATAGAATAAGCAACTTACTCAATATGGGTCATAAATGGGGAGAAGATATAGACATATTTGGGGTGAGAAAATATCAACAGTTTCCAGGCTCTGTGAGGGGGGCTGGTAAGAGATGAGTCTGAAATAATGCACTGGCACCATATTGAAGACAGTTCAAAACCCCAGGGTTGAGTTGGGGCTTTATGTGGAAGGCAGGAAGCAGGGGAATGTGTCATAATCAAAGCCGTATCTTAAGAAAATTACCTTCTGAGTATGTGCAAATTAGAAAGAAGGAAGTAGAACAAATTAGAACAAATTTGAAAGGAGCCAAGTTAGGGTTTCTGGTTAGTTGGTTGGTTTTTGGTATTATTTGACAGGTAATAAGTGTATCCATGAGAACAGTGGCAGTTGAAAGAAACAGCTTTGATGTATGTTGCAAAGGCCAAATGTAAAGTTTTGGTAACTGGTTAAATGAAGAGGGTGAGAGAGAGGGAAGAGTTTGAATAGAATCCAAATTTCCAGTCTGAGTGACTGGGCAACTACTGGCAGAAATTCATCAGAGGCTCTTTGTGGGGATGACAGGGCCAGCAGGAGAAGCTAGACTTTGAAAATACGCATTTTGTTGCATGAGCAGGCCATTGTGGGCAGGCCATAGCAGGAAGGTGGGAACCTAAGTTTGCAAGTTACAAGAGTCTGGGCTACAAAGGAAGCTTTTGGTGTCATCTGCCTAATGCTACTGTGGAAAACTGGGGAGGGGGTGAAGTCTCTGAAGGTGGACAAAGGAAGAAAATACAGAACAGATTCTTGGAAAACATTTAAATTTGGGGACAAGAAGGAGAAAGAAGAGGCAGAAAAGCAGACAGAAGGTAACGGAAGGACAGGAGCACCCAGAAATGTGCAGAAATATACACTGAGCACAAAGGAATGGAAGGTTCCAGAAACAAGCTGACTTGGTGAACCCTCGTGGAAATCAAGAAGAGTACAGCCATTTGATTCAGAAGGCTGTTAGGATCAAGAGTAGCAGCAGCAGGACAGAAGGTGGACTCAGATGGAAAGGAGTATGTTGTGGCAGACAGGCAGCAGGCCTGGCCCACACTTTCCAGAAGTTGACAGCGAGGAGGAAAGAGAAGACAGTAGTGTGTGGGATGAGGCATGAAGGAAAAGGGGTACCTTTTAAGACAAAGGGGTACCACCGAAATATGTTTCGACAGAGACAAAGAAGCCACCGAGAGAGGTGAGTGAAGGTGCACAGGTAATCCCCGGGAGGAGCAGCAAAGATGATTTTAGCAGCAGAAATTACAGTGGGATGAGGTCCTAAGCTGTTTGCTGACCTTATCATAAAACAAACTAGAGGCCGGGCGCGGTGGCTCACGCCTGTAATCCCAGCACTTTGGGAGGCCTAGGCAGGTGGATCACGAGGTCAAGAGATCGAGACCATCCTGGTCAACATGGTGAAACCCCATCTCTACTAAAAATACAAAAATTAGCTGGGCATGGTGGCGAGTGCCTGTAATCCCAGCTACTCAGGAGGCTGAGGCAGGAGAATTGCCTGAACCCAGGAGGCGGAGGTTGCGGTGAGCCGAGATCGCGCCATTGCACTCCAGCCTGGGTAACAAGAGCGAAACTCCGTCTCAAAAAAAAAAAACAACAACAACTAGAGTGCATGGAACTGCTATTCCTACCAATTCCCAGGCAGCAATTCTCTTAGAGAATAGATAAGGCAAGGACCAGAGGCGCCAGGTGTTTTCTTCCTCTTCTGAAGAAACGCTTCAATTTTATTCCGACATTCCGGGACAGAAGGGGAAGAATCACTGTCTTTAAAGAATAGAATACTTTCTATGAGTTGTACATGAGTAAAAGGGAAACAAACTTTGATAGTGAATTTGGATTATAAAACACTTGGATTTTCTCTTTGTAAGCACTATTTGCAGATTCCATGGTTTATAAATATTGTATGTGCAGGAAAGGGGGACATTTTTAGCCTGTTTTTCCAAAAAGAAATAATTTAATGCATGTAGGCACTTAAATATTATTTCGCCCACCCCATATGACACAAAAGCTTTCTGGAAAAGAAATAAGTAGAACAGGAAATCGATCGATAGTGGTTAATATGTGACGGTTGGCTTTCACTGCTATAGGCCCATATAGGGCAAGTGCTACAGAACATTCAGCAATCTGCTTCATTGTTCTGTCCTGTCCTGTAACGGGCTTTGCAGGGATGCAGGGATGGTGCTGGGGATGTCAGAAAGCATAAGGTGGGACTGGAGAAATGAAAAGAGAACAAAGGTAAAAACAGACTCTTTTCCTAGGAAATATACATGCTCTCCCTCTCCTATGGGATGGGCTGGGTACTGTGTAAGTCCCTGTGTATTCAAAATTATCCCTGGGGTCCCACTGCTGTCACATTTGTGCACAGTCCTCAGACACGGAGAAGAGTGTTGGAGGTTGTTAGCACATCTTCCTCTGGAGATGAAGCTGGGCTCAGCACCAACAAGAGAACACCAGAGGGGATTTGTCTCTCCTCCACGCTCGGATAATGGCTATTCCCTAATGCCCAGGGAAGAATTCAGTTCAGTCTGTGCCTCACACTATATTATACACTCAGTCCTGAACAGCTGGGCTGTTAATGCAATTTAAAAAGAAGAGAGGACTATTCACCATCTATATCTAATGTATTCATAATAAATCTCTCAATGAGGAGCTATAAAAATTTCCTGTTTCTGTAGAGCCAAAGGAAGCAGAGCATTACGCAGGTATCCAGGGAGCCTCATTAACAGAGATAACCAGTGTGGAAGATCCAGGGGGACTTGTTCCACATTTCTATTAGTAATGGCAATTTTTCTTACCTGAAATATGATGGTAATTTTCTCACTTGCAAAATTCAATTTGCCTAAGGATGAATTAATAGGTCTTTTCTTAATACTTATTGGTTAGCCTCTATGTTCCAGATGCTGCATAAAAGCAAAGCATTGTTTGTCTTCTTTTTTTTTTACTTTATTTCTTAGGAAACAAAACACAGAAGTCATCACAGAATGATTTGTTTTCAAGAAAATTGAAATAATATAACATAAAATGGTAGTGTCTTATAAAATTTTGTATTATGTGTGAAATACCTCCTCTAAAATTTAGTGAAATGGAAAACAGATGACAAAGAACTAGTATGAATACAAGCATTTGATTGTAATATGCAGGGTAGTTAAGAACAAGGTTAGTAGTGCCGAAGCAGAGGCATTTTCCTTCTAGAGTTTACTTGCAAAGTGAAGCCACCTCTGTGGAGTCCCTCACCTCAGAGCCAGTCACAGCACTGACCAAAGTAGCTTCTGCATGAGTTAGTGGATAATAGACCTAAGAATGGCTGACACTGGATAGAACGAATAACCAAAGTGAAAGACATTTGCTAAAGATGATTTTCATCTAGAAGGAGTTACTATTGAAATATTTTCTCAGTATAATTAAAATGTGCCTATGGTGATCACTCATATTTCATAAAAAGCTATCTGTGTCTAGGAGGAGTCATGCTTTCTTCCGCACCCCTCACCCCCGACCCTTTTATTTTTAGTTGACAGTGATAATTGCACTTATGAGATACAGGGTGATACTTCAATATGTGTATACAATGTATAATGACCAAATTAGTGTAATTGGCATAACCTCAAACATTTATCATTTCTTTGTGTTGTCAACACTCAAAATTTTCTCTTCTAGCTCTTTGAAATTATGCAATGAATTATAGTTAACTATCTTCATCCTACAGTGCTGCAAAATGGCAGGCTTCATTCCTCCTTCATTCCTCCAGCGTTTTTTTGTTGTTGTTGAGACAAAGTCTAGCTGTCACCCAGGCTGGAGGGCAGTAGTGCGATCTCAGCTCACTGCAACCTCTGCCTCCCGGGTTCAAGCAATGCTCCGCTCCTCAGCCTCCCAAGTAGCTGGGACCACAGGCATGTACCACCACACCTGGCTAATTTTTTTATTTTTATTTTTTTCAGGTAGAGACAGGGTTTCATCATATTGGCCAGGCTAGTCTTGAACTCCTGACCTAAAGTGATCTGCCCACCTCAGCCTCCCAAAGTTCTGGGATTACAGGCATGAACCACCACGCCTGGTTCTAGCATAATTTTGTATCTGCTAACCAACCTCTCTATCCTACCCTCTCTGCTACCCTTCCCAGTCACTAATACTCACAGTTCTACTCTCTATTTCCATGAACTCCAAAGGGTTTTTGAGTTCCCACATATGAGTGACAATATGTAATATGCATCTTTCTGTGCCTGACTTGTTTTGCTGAACGTAATGTCCTCAGCCTTATTCATGTTGCTGTGAATGGCAGGGTATCATTCTTTTTTATGGATGAATAGTATTCCAGGGTGTGTTTATGCCATGTTTTTAATCCATTCATTGGTTAAGGGTTATTTAGGTTGATTTCATATCTTCACTATTGTGAATAGTGCCTCAGTAAACATGGGGGCGCAGGTATCTTTCTGATGTGCAGATTTTCTTTCCTTTGTTAAAATACCTATTACTGGGGTTGCTGGATTCTATGGTAGGTCTACATTTAGTTTTTTCAGCAACCCCCATACTGTCCTCCATAGTGACTGTACCAATTGATATTTCCACCAGCAGTTACACACATCTCCACATCTTCACTGGCGTTTGTTATTTTTTGTCTTTTTTATTTTATAACTGCCATTCTAACTGGGCAGGGATGATACCTCACTGTGCTTTGTATTTGCATTCTCTTGATGATTCGTGACATGGAGCATTGCTTCTTATGTTTGTTGGCTATTTATATGTTCTTTTTTTTGAGACAGGGTCTTACTCTGGCCCAGGCTGGAGTGTAGTGGTCCAATGATTGTTCATTTCAGCCTCAACCTCCTGAGCTCAAGCAAACCTCCCACCTCAGCCTTCTGAGTAGCTGGGACTGCATGTGTGCACCACCACTCCTGGCTACTTTCTTTGTGTTTTTTATAGAGACAGGGTTTCACCATGTTGCCTAGGCTGGCCTCAAACTTCTGGACTCAAGTAATCCACTGGCCTCAGCCTCCAGTACTCTCAGAAGTACTGGGATCACAGGCATGAGCTACCACGCCCATCTGTGTGTTTTCTTTTTGAGAAATGCCTATTTAATTATTTTGTCCTCTTTTTAATTGGATTATTTATTTATTTTTGCTGGTGAGTTGTTTGAATTCCTTGTATATTCTGGATATTAGTCCTTTGTAAGATGAATAATTTGTAAATATTTTCTCTCATTCTACCAGTTGTGTTTTCACGCTTGTTTCCTTTGCTAGTGTAGACACTCCAGTTTAATATAGTTCCATTTGTCTGTTTTTGTTTTTGTTGCCTGTGTTTTTGAAGCCTTAGCCATGAAACCTTCACCTAGACCAGTGTCTTGAAGCATTTCCCCTGTGTTTTCTTATAGTAAAGTTAAACAATAAAAGAAGAAGAAAGGAACAAAGAATATACAAAGTCATTAGAAAATAATTAACAAAATGATCAGGAGTTAAGTACTCATTTATAGCCTTAAATGTAAATGGTTTAAATTTCCCAATTAAAAGATATGGATTGGCTGAATGAATTAAAAAAAAAAAAAACAAGACAGAACTTCATACTGCCCACAAAAACACTCACTTCAGCTGTAAAGGTACATGCAGACTGAAAGTGAGGGATGCAAAAAAGTATTCCACACAAACAGAAACTAAAAGTATGCAAATTAAATAGGTAGACTCCAATACAATAATAGTATCAGACTTTTTCAGCATTGGACAGATAGATTATCTAGAAAGAAAATCAACAAAGAAACACCAGACATAATCTTCACTACAGACCAAACAGGCGTAATAGACATTTACAAAACATTTCATCCTACCCCTTTGTTAAGACAGAGGAACAGAATGTGCATTTGGACCATTTATTAAGGTATGAATTCGAAAAGAGGGACATATTAACTAAACTGTGTTAAGCCCATCAAAATAGTTAGCTGATTTGTCAATAAATTATTCCTACTGAGACTTTTACAATATTAAAATAATATATACAGTTTTTTTATATTTTAAAATACACAAAAAGAAAGAAAATATGGTTTCTTGAAATTCTGCCTTTCCTAGAATTTAAATGCCTTTCTCAGCATTGTTGAGATAGACAGTGTTTTCATACCCTTTCTTTCAATAATGGCATGAATCAAGTGGATATGCCACAATGAAGCATTCTTCTATAAGAGACACTTAAGCATTATCTCCAGTTTGTCTCTATTATGAATATTCTTTAACAGACATCTTTGTTTTCCTGAATGTTAGAGTTTATTTCCTCAGAATAGCTTTCCTGAAATGAAATTACTAGATCAAATGGTATGAATATTTTAAAGCCCCTATTTTCAGCATATTTCTAAATAGCTTTGCAAAAGGATATTTATTAATTTGCCTTACATCAGCAAAATCTATGGAAACTATAGTATTATCCCAGGCTTAACAAGCTGTTACATTACTGTTTGTGTGTTTATTCTATTCCTTGCAAGCTTGGCAAATTTTGCTACTATTCGTTTGCAGTTTTGTGTGTGTAACTGCTCCTTAGTTTTGTTTTATCAATTGACTGATTTTTCCCAGCTTCTGCCTCATCTGCTTTCCTTACCTTTATTCCTTTGTACAGGCTCACATGATTCATTCAGCTACTGGGTGGATGAAAAGTCCCCAGTGGGGCCTGACCAAACCCTAGCTATCAAACGCCTGGCCAGGATCTCCTTGGTGAAGAAGCTAATGAAGAAGTGGTCTGTAACTCAGAACCTGACATTTCGGGAACAGCTGGAAGCTGGGATCCGCTACTTCGACCTGCGCGTGTCTTCCAAACCAGGGGATGCTGACCAGGAGATCTACTTCATCCACGGGCTTTTTGGCATCAAGGTCTGGGATGGGCTGATGGAAATTGACTCGTTTCTTACACAGCACCCCCAAGAGATTGTCTTCCTGGATTTCAACCACTTCTACGCCATGGATGAGACCCACCACAAATGCCTGGTTCTCCGGATCCAGGAGGCCTTTGGAAACAAGCTGTGTTCTGCCTGCAGTGTGGAAAGTTTGACGCTGCGAACTCTGTGGGAGAAGAAGTGCCAGGTAGGCGGGAAGGAGAGAGAAGCTTCCAAGGGCAAGAACTTAGCTCTTCCTGCTTTTCCTGTATTGCCGTCTGTAAAATCACTAAGTCCAGGGCTCTTAGGCTAGATGGTGTGGATTGTTTGAGAGATTGAACATATGCAAACTAGTTCCTGGGCTCTAGAATAGCTTCAAGGGCTATGGCTAACACCTGCCAAACACTTAAAGCTTGTCCAGCAACCTGTTTGACATCTAACTGACTTTTAGTGGCCTGGCCAGAACCAGTCAAGGCAAAGTTGTAAATTTGGGCCAGTTGGTCATTACCGTTTTCTCTGTTTTCTGAGGTCCACTTTTGCCCTTCTAGTTCCCCTCAGGGAAAGTCTATTCCATCTTGCTTTCAAATCAGTGTCAGATAATCCTGGCCAAGGTATTGACTGATGACGAAAAGTAGTAGCTGACTGAAACACAGTGATTCGTCTCAGGAGTGTTAATATTATACAAGAATGTGAGTATAGAAGGAGAGAGAGTTAAGGAAGGAAGAGCCTGTTGAAGGGGCTCCAACCTGGGAGCTTCCTTAGTCTGCTTAAGGTGAGAGGAACTCCCAGCCTAGGGCCATAAGGGACATGCGCGGGAAGAGGAATGTCAGTAGGGGAAAAGAGCTTTAGGAGGCCGGGCGCGGTGGCTCACGCCTGTGATCCCAGCACTTTGGGAGGCCGAGGCGGGTGGATCGCGAGGTCAAGAGGTCTAGACCATCCTGGTCAACATGGTAAAACCCCGTCTCTACAAAAAATAGAAAAAATTAGCTGGGCATGGTGGCGTGTGCCTGTAATCCCAGCTACTCAGGAGGCTGAGGCAGGAGAATTGCCTGAACCCAGGAGGCGGAGGTTGCGGTGAGCCGAGATCATGCCATGGCACTCCAGCCTGGGTAACAAGAGCGAAACTCCGTCTCAAAACAAAAAAAAAAGAGCTTCAGGAAAGGGTTTAGTTTATGCTCTAAAAAAAAAAAAAAAAAAAAAGGCAAGTACCTTTCATTCAGTTACCCACTTGCTCAGCAGATACATTAACCAAAACATCTTTAAGAGTCAGATTTTTTTAAACTTAAGGAGGAGCTTTTGATTAAAAATAGGTTAAAGGTTTTTCACTTGAAAATGTTTATTAAACACCAGGTATGTGCCAAGTAACCTTCTAAGGAATAGGGATAAATCAGTAAATAAATAAAACAGACAAAGATACATTCCCCTAATGGAGCTGCCGTTCTGGTGGAGGGAGATAAATCATAGATAATAGAGCTAATAAAAATATATATGTGTGTGTATGTGTCTGTGTATCACATACATGCATATTCTCAGACACACACACATATCCATATATGTATATTTATTCTCTTTCTCCATATATGTGTACACACACATACATAACGTGTTGGAAACTGATAAGAGCTATGGAAAAAGAAAAGGTCAAGCATGGTAAGAGCGAAGCAGGATCCTGTGGGTTGGAGGGCTGACTGAAATGTTGAAAAGGTTGATCAGGAGAGCCTTCATAGAAAAAATGGCATTTGAAGGGATTAATCACATGGCTATTTGGGGACAGAAACAGCAGCCAGTGCAGAGGCCCAAAAGCAGGAATGTCCCTAGCCATCTTTGCGGAAAAGGAGCTTCCGGTGTGGCTGGAGAGCAGGTGACAACAGAGGAGCGGGAGGAGGTCGGAGACATGCCTGATGATCACGTGAGCCTAGAAGGCGCTGTACAGAAGCGAGCCTTCACTCAAAGTGAGCAGAGTTCCGGCGCAGGATGCTGTGGCCTGACTTAGGTCTTAATGAGATCTCTCTGGTTGCAGTGCTGGGAAGAGACCGGGGCAGGAGGATCAGGCAGAAGTGAGGAACCCAGCGAGACTGTTAGTGGTCAGATTTTGCATCTGTCAGAAGGCAGAGCCAGCAAGGTTCCCTAATGGATACAATTTGGGGTATGAAAGAAGGTGAGAGTTCAAGGA
>CM052662.1:90220381-90271989 GCA_028533165.1 Leontopithecus rosalia
GTTGCAGTGCTGGGAAGAGACCGGGGCAGGAGGATCAGGCAGAAGTGAGGAACCCAGCGAGACTGTTAGTGGTCAGATTTTGCATCTGTCAGAAGGCAGAGCCAGCAAGGTTCCCTAATGGATACAATTTGGGGTATGAAAGAAGGTGAGAGTTCAAGGATGACTCCCAGGCTCGGCCTGGGCGACTGGGAAGGTGAGGATCAAGGATGACTCCCAGGCTTGGCCTGGGCGACTGGGAAGGTGAGGATCAAGGATGACTCCCAGGCTTGGCCTGGGCAACTGGGAAGGTGAGGGGATCAAGGATGACTCCCAGGCTCGGCCTGGGCGACTGGGAAGGTGAGGATCAAGGATGACTCCCAGGCTTGGCCTGGGCAACTGGGAAGGTGAGGGGATCAAGGATGACTCCCAGGCTCGGCCTGGGCAACTGGGAAGGTGAGGATCAAGGATGACTCCCAGGCTCGGCCTGGGCAACTGGGAAGGTGAGGATCAAGGATGACTCCCAGGCTCGGCCTGGGCGACTGGGAAGGTGAGGGAATAGGATGACTCCCAGGCTCGGCCTGGGCAACTGGAAATACCAAGTTGTTTTTGCACACCCTGAGAAGTTCTAATGTCTTTGATACCATAGAGGCTTCATGAGTTAACTCTTAGTATCTGTTACAGTCTGTCTAAGCCATTTTATTCACTGAGACTTTTGTAAGTGGTATTTTGCTAAATATTTATCACACCTCTATCCCATAAAAGTAAGTGTATATCTTTCACATCTAACTTGGAGAGACTTTTTCCCAGTGGAGTTTCTCTTTAATAATATGAGAGAACAGTAACAACAACTAACGTTTATTGGACCTTTGCAATGAGCTAGGTACATGGACTAACTCATTTGACCCTCTCAGTGACACCAGGAGATGGGTACTTTGTTATCGTCTCCATTTTACAGATGAGGAAACTGAGGCATGGAGACACTAAGCAACTTGCCCAAGAGAACACTGGGCAAACTTTTAAATCCTGCTTAGTGAGAACCAGGATTCAGTCACAGGGTTCCTGGCTTTCCAGAGTTCCTACAGGATCTCATCCTCTCTGAGGGTTATTTAGGCACATCAGTGTTTTTCAAAACTGGTGTTTTATATTAGGCTAATGAAATATTTTGCTTTTATTAATGAGCCCCTGTTATCAGATCTCAGAGAATTAGCAGAATAGGGAAAGGGATGGAGAGCTTTTGAATTTTGGGATTCAGTAAGGTTAAATTTGAGACAGACATAATTTTATGCACAGCTAGTATTGGGATGGGTCGACATATCACATATTAAACTGCTTACGAATCTGCAGGAGTAAAAGGTACCTTCAGGAACAAAGAATAATGTGGGCAGTGAATTTCTAACAGTAATGATCTATCACAGTGTTTAAAGCATGGGCTAATGTATCTGTATCGTCCAACTCCAATTACTTCTAAGGTTATGGAGGAAAGAGATTGTGATGATATGTCAGGAAAAGGGAGAGCGTTTTCACATGTCAGGAAAAGGGAGAGAGTTAAAAAATCCTAAGATCCCCCCGCTCTTTTCTTTCCTGTGTTTTTCCCACTGCATCTCTTCTTAAAAGCTAAACACGCCGGGCACAGTGGCTCACACCTGTAATCCCAACAACTTTGGGAGGCCAAGGCAGATCATCCTGAGGTCAGGAGTTCAAAAGCAGCCTGGCCAACATGGTGAAACCCCATCTCTACTAAAAATACAAAAATTACTTGGGCATGGTGGCACGCTCCTGTAATCCCAGCAACTTGGGAGGCTGAGACAAGAGAATTGCTTGAACCCAGGAGGCGGAGGTTGCAGGGAGCTGAGATCCTGCTGTTGCACTCCAGGCTGGGTGACAAGAGTGAAACTCTGTCTCAAAAAAAGAAAAAAGCTAAACAGATTTCAAACAGAGGCACTAGTCATCTGCACTACTTCCAGGAGAGGGTTAAACCTAAATATTCTTCATGTAATGAGCTGCCTCACACATCACCCCCACCCCACGTATTTTATTACTACAATTTAGTAGAAAGAAGCACACAACCATTCAGTCAAATCTCATTTACTTAACATACATCATAGCCATAGGTATGTATTTACGTGCCTGTTAGTGGCCATGGGTTTGAGGGTACAATGAGCTAGAAGTTGTGATCTGCGTCTTAAAGTATTTAGGAAATTAATGAAACGGTGAGAGCACATAACACTAGGGAATACGAAACAGCTGACACACAGTTTCAAGGTGAAAGTGCCTCAAATGTTCTATTCTGTGTGAAGAAGAGGGGTTTGTATAAATCAGTCGAAAAGTAGAACGTAGCATTAAGTCTGTACCCCAGAGGCTCCAAGCAAAAGAATGATCAGAATTAGGAGGTCCGTCAAGGAATCATTCTTAAAGGAAATGAGACTTTTAATCTGAGTCTCAAGAAAAAACTGAACGTGAACCACTGAGCTAGAGGGGAGAGTATGTCAGCGAAAAACACAGCAGACAGAGATGGGGGCGGGGGGCAGATACAAAACACAGGCCCTGAGTGAGAGCCGCTGCACCTAGATCCCTAGAGAGGAAGAGCTGGTTGCAAGGCCAGCCTCTCTCTGTAAGCAGAAATTCTCCCTGTAACCGTTAGGGTCAGATTGTGCTCAAGAAGCCTCTTGAATAAAGGCATAAAGACCCTTTTGGATAATTTGTGCTTTATGCACTTTCTCCATGGCAGAGTAAAGAACGGCACAGTCCTCTCGTTCTGTGACATGCGGCCAGGGGCAGGCAGCAGGCACAGGGCATGTCTGGCAGGTCCCGTCACAGGGCTGCCCCGCCTCCCACCTCTCCCACGGTCCACTGCACAGGATGCCTTTCCTCACAGCACCCAGCCTTACCACCTGGCCAATGACAGGGCTATGAGGAAATCCTACCCCTTCCCCAAGCAATCTGCTTACCATGAGCCTGTGATTAACCTCATTAACACATGTGTTTACCACAGACGTCATTAGCAGTCAGTCAGACATTACTCAGTACCATTAAAAACCACAAGAACAGCCATTACCCAGTTCAGTGCAACCAGCCTGGTGCTCCCCAGCTCTGGGCCGTGGGGAGCAGTTAGGCACCTTAGTCGAAAGCTAAATGCACACCGGAAATGAGGCTGACATCCAGAGCTCTTGTTCTTGGGTGCTGGGAGGATTCCCCTCTGTGGCCCAGTATCCGAGGATGGCAGTCCAGGCCTCCTGAGCATGTACAGGCCATTCCCGCTAGTGCCTGGGACAGCAAAGTGTATATCACTTTAGGAACCTTCACCGCAGAGCTCTGAATTGGGATGACTGAAATAGCAGTTTCCTGTCCCACAGCTGCCTCCCAGAAACTAATTAATGCTACAGATGCAGCTTGCTAATTATTTTCAAAATCACCACCATCCTGAGCAGTCCCTGTGGAGGCCAGCCACCTCTGTGAGGTCTCCCATGACTCAAGTGGCACATTCCCCCCTCTCCTGGGAAGGGCAGTTCCAGGCAGAGCCAGCACACACGATTGAAAGTCTGTTTACCCGCAAATTAGTTCAATGTTTTTGTTTAACTCCAAAACCTGTCAATTTTGTAATTATAGGAGACATCACTTCCAGACAGCCCTTGCTGCTCAGCCGATGTCTCAGCCTGAGGTCCAAAGCTTCTCCAGGGGGGGTGTGTGGGTAGAATTTAAGAAGTCTTTAAATTTGGATGGGAAAAAATTCCATATTCATTTGTACTAAAATTGATCTGAAAATTAGTATGCCTGTTGATTATGAGGGCAGGCGGTGGCCCACAGCAATCCTGGCCCTGCCTGTTATTCATATCCTGCAGATATCTGAAATGCCACTTATTCTCGTCACTACCTCATAGTTATGGGACTTATTAGGTTTACAACAAAATATTTTTATTTAACGCATTTATCATGCAGCACATACATTCAGTGATTACAAACTTATTTAATAATTGATTGCTGTGGTTCCATATCCTAGATTTGCTTTGTAATCCTGTATATTTTATTTTATGCATGCATTTAAAATATAATTCTGAGAAGGGGTCCATGATTTTAATATTCTTCCAAAGGTATTTATGCCAAAAAAAAGTTAAGAATTTTCGAGTCAGACATGGCAAGTGCTGTAGAAATCTTTGCTGATTTCCTAAAAATACAGATTAATATACACAGTCCGTGTTCCCTCGCGTGATTGCACTTGCTTGCCTTTGTTCCAGCAGTGCGTGTAAAACGAAGGACTTGACACTCGGCGTCCTTATGGACTGCTCTCCTTTCTCTGCTTCGAACATTTCAGGTTCTTGTTTTCTACCACTGTCCCTTCTACAAGCAATACCCCTTCCTGTGGCCAGGAAAGAAGATCCCAGCGCCCTGGGCAAACACCACAAGTGTGCACAAGCTAATCCTCTTCTTGGAGACCACTCTGAGTGAGCGGGTCCCACGCGGCTCCTTCCACGTCTCCCAAGCGATCCTCACCCCCAGAGTGAAGACCATCGCCCGGGGCTTGGTTGGGGGCCTCAAGAACACATTGGTTCATAGGTAAGAATTTGCTTCCACACCACAAGGAACCACAATATAAAAAGCATTTATGTTGATTCTATTCTGAGTAAATAGCAATAAAACCATGTAATTTGAGGATTTAGAAAAACAACAAAATAAGCAAAAAACCACTTCATGTTTGAGAAAACTGTGCAGTTGAGGTGGATTATATTCAAGGGATCTCTAAACACTGTTCCTAAGTACACATTATACGATAAATACTCGGCTCTCCGTAAGGCAGTATAAGATATTTTGCTATAAGGCAAAGCACACTGAGCCAACACCATGTGTGTTCACTCCTGGCACCTGGCCACATGTGGTCCTGCCTGTGCCTGGCAGCTGGCCCAGGCACTCATTTAAGAAGCATTAAATATAGACCACTATCCTAGGTGCTAAGGATTCAGAAATGGCCCTTCGAGAATTTGTTCTGCTTTTCACAGTGACCATGAGTCACTGAAGAAGCAGCCACAGATGCCACCCACCATGCCCATGCCATAGTTTCAAATACATTCTCAGGGCAGAATCAAGCCTGAGCGTACAATGAGGGAGGAGAAACTTCAGAAATTTTGTATCAGGCCGGGTGCGGTGGCTCAAGCCTGTAATCCCAGCACTTTGGGAGGCCGAGGTGGGTGGATCACGAGGTCAAGAGATCCAGACCATCCTGGTCAACATGGTGAAACCCCGTCTCTACTAAAAACACAAAAACTTAGCTGGGCATGGTGGCGCGTGCCTGTAATCCCAGCTACTCAGGAGGCTGAGGCAGGAGAATTGCCTGAACCCAGGAGGCGGAGGTTGCGGTGAGCCGAGATCGCGCCATTACACTCCAGCCTGGGTAACAAGAGCGAAACTCCATCTCAAAAAAAAAAAGAAATTTTGTATCAGATGGTGTTCTTTATCCTGGACACCAATGAATGATAGATGCTCTCAAGAAAAAGGATAGTTTCTTTGTGTGTGTGTGTGTGTGTGTGTGTGTGCGCACGTGCGCTCACACACACATGTAGGTATCTGTAGGTATGTGTCTACCTGTACATATATATGTGTATATGTATATGTATAAAAGGAATGTCATATACATTTGGATAACAGGGCATCCCTTGCAATCCAAGCTGAGGGAGCTCATATGTTTGGGTAGCAAAAGATATTTACAAGAATCAGTTTGGTCCCCGAGTTCCAGGTTGATGAGCAGAGTTCAGATAATGAAAGATTCATCCAAAAACATGTTTCTCTGTATTTGGTCCTGAGTTTGGGTAACATGAGTTCAGATAACAGGAGTTTAGATGGCAGGACTGCATTTTTCTTTCTTGGTGAGAGCCCCTGGTTATGTGAATCATGGACAAAACCAGAAAGTCCTTTCTGTGTGGTCTACTGAGTCTTGACTGAATTCGTTATGCTGAACTTGGAAAAGCGAATCTTATAAACCAGTACGATATCTCTTTGAAAGATCCAGAATTAGCAGCTTTCTTTTTTAATCATATTATTTAAAAACATATGTGTTTGCGTGTCCACACCGTGTTCCTCATTCCCTGGTATCTTTGTAGGTCAGCATCACTTATATATTCATTCAACCAACATTGAGTACCTAGGAGGAGCTAGGTACAAGATTCAAGATGAATAATACACTGTCTGCTGTCAAGAAACTCATAGTCTAGCAGCAGAAACTAGCATGAAAATTTCTATCAAGCAATGTGAAACATCACTCTAAAGAAGTCTGTGCCACCAAGGGAAAGGGATATTTAAAACTAAGGACAAGTTGTGTCTATATACCATTTCTGAATATAAAATACCTTTTTGCAGATGATTTCATTTGATTCTTAAGTCAGCCTCTAGGCTGGCACATTGTCTAGAGCATATTATCATCCCCTCTTTAGATGGGACTCAGGGAACGTAAGTGACCCCAATCCATACAGCTAATAAAAGTCATTAATACCTCTCAGACGCCGGCCTTCTCATCGTTAGACCACTGCCCTTTTCAGCACTGGACACTGACTTGGATACTGCATATTTTCATGCTCTCCTTCCTTCCTTCCCACCTTCCTCCCTCCCTCCCTTCTTTTCTTCCTTCCTTCCTTCTTTCCTCCCTTCCTCACCTTCTCCCTTCCTCCCTTCCTCCCCTCCTCCCTTCTGTCCTTCCTTTCTTTCTTTCTTGATGGAGTTTTGCTCTTGTTGCCCAGGCTGGAGTGCAATGGCACAGTCTCAGCTCACCACAACCTCTACCTGCCGGGTTCAAGCGATTCTCCTGCCTCAGCCTCCCAAGTAGCTGGGATTACAAGCATGTGTCACCACACACAGCTAATTTTGTATTTTTAGTAGAGACGGTGTTTCTCCATATTGATCAAGCTGGTCTCAAACTCCCGACCTCAGCTGATCCACCTGCCTCGGCCTCTCAAAGTGCTGGGATTACAGGCGTGAGCCACTGCACCCAGCTTCATGCTTATTCTTTTCTGCTCCACAGGCCTGCAATTATTAGTACCTGAATCTGGTAATGTCACAGGTTACAACTGTCACAAAGCTTTACATACCTGTACTTTCCTAAAAATTTAATCTGGATGCAAGTGAAACACAGGCTCTTTCCTTTTTGATGAAGGATGATGGTGTTGGCATGCACCCAAAGCCAAGGGATCCCACTATGCCAGAGCCCTTGCAAAATGGGCCCCAGAGCCCTTGCAAGCCCATCTCCCCAAGCTAAGAAAGATTCTTTCCTTGGCATCTCGCCCCCTGCTGGCCGCAAGAATATTACAGGTATGCGTCATGGATTCCCATCCCTGCACATCAGCTGAAGGAGGAAAATGCTGCTCTGGTTGAGTTTGCTCCAAAAGGCCAGTGCAGAGTGTGGCTATCATTTCCTCTGGGCTGTGCAACGAACATAGGACCTTCCCCTGAGTACCAACACCCAGAGAGTCTGTCCTAACATGTCACGGGCACTGGTTGTCAGCTCAAACCAAGAAGAAAAAGACAGGGTATATTTTCTTACAAATGTAGAGGTGGTTTCTTGGCAGGGATTTAAGCCCCTAACTCTTAGATAAATTTTGGATCTAAGATCTTGTTCATCTTGATTCAACGTCCTAGAAGGAAGCCACAAGAAATACACCCATTTGACTAATTTCCATGCTGGTTTCCCCAGACTTGTAGAAACCTGAAATTCGGGTTCATGGCATTCCCACCGAAATCAAATGAAAACACTTTGCCGAAGTCTGAGCATCTCTAGTTCCTGTCTAGAGTTCTAGCATCCATGAACTCTAGACAGGAACATGGACTGAAATCAGCAGGCCTGAGAGTGCAGTCTGACATGCTCCCTGTTACAGGGTGTGTTGTGTTGTGCCCCGTCCCACCCCCACCATCACCAAGTTCACATATGGAAGTCCCAACTCCCAGTTACCTCAGAATGTGGCTGTGTTTGCAGATAGGGCCTTGAAAGAGGTAGTTAAGTCAAACCAGGATGTTAGGGTGGGCCCTCCTCCAGTCTACCTGGTATCCGTAAAAGAAAAGGAAATTTCGACACACAAAGAGACATCACGGTGTGCACAGAGCAAAGGCCATGTGAGGATGCAGTGGGCAGGCGGCCATCTGCAAGCCAAGGACAGGGGCCTCAGGAGAAACGAAATCTGACAACACTTTGATCCAGGATGTCCAGCTTCTAAAGCAAGAGAAAATACATTTCTGTCGTTTAAGTCAACCAATATGTGGTACTTTCTTACGGTAACGCTAGAAAACCTGTGCAGTCCCTGAGCAACAGGGTGGCCTTGGACAAGTTTTCTGAAGTCTCTGAGCTGTGGTTTTCTCACCAGTTAAATAGGATTATTAAGACCACATCGGATTGCAGTCTTGAAAATGCCAGCCACAGTGGCTGGTGCAAAATATACATGCCATCCCTATTCGTAATGACACCCAGAGACGCCATAGACCAGCCTTGTTCCCAGCTGGGCTCCAAGGTCAGCAGTAAGTTTTTAACCTCCTGTTCTTCCATCCGTGGGAACTGTCAACTCAGGCACCTGTCAGCACTGTCAGCTTCAGCTTTTTGCACAGATCCCTTGTCCTGGTAAATACTAAGTTGAGAAAATCAAGTAGCTCCTGTTTGCAGTGGGTTCTGCATTTCCGCTTCTTTGTGCTTATTTGATCCTTGCCTTGGAGAAGTTGACACATGCTACCCGAAGCTGACACAGAGCTCTTTGTCACCAGAAACCACAGGTACATACCTTTCCCAACATTTCTCTGCCCAGGTTCCAGGGATCCTCCAAGATGAGGCTCTGGCTGCAGTGGCTGGAGTTGGCCTAAGCCTTCGAGGCTCATTTCCCTGTGATGACCAGCAGAGGGCACCTGCACCCCATGCTTCAACACTGACTCAGGCTTTTAAAATGAAGTCCTGTGTCCATCAGCTCAGTACTACTGTGTCCTTGGTGTGGGTCACTGTGTATCCTTAGTCTGTCTTTAAGGAAGTCTGTATTTCCAGCTTCTCATTTCCAGACCACAGCATTTTGTCACCTAAGCAGCAGGATGTGTCCTCTTTAAGGTATAGGTTCTTACTCCCACTCTTCCAGTTTTGATTCCTTCCCCCCTTTTTTTTTTTGTTTTTTGTTTTTATGTTTTGAGACGGAGTTTCGCTCTTGTTACCCAGGCTGGAGTGCAATGGCGCGATCTCGGCTCACTGCAACCTCTGCCTCCTGGGTTCAGGCAATTCTCCTGCCTCAGCCTCCTAGCTGGGATTACAGGCACGCACCACCATGCCCAGCTAATTTTTTTTTTTTTTTGTATTTTTAGTAGAGACGGGGTTTCACCGTGTTGACCAGGACGGTCTCGATCTCTTGACCTCGTGATCCACCCGCCTCGGCCTCCCAAAGTGCTGGGATTACAGGCGTGAGCCACCGCGCCTGGCCCCCTTTTTTTTTTAACCAGACTTACTGTATCAGAGGAACTCTTCCAAACACTTTACATGTATTATTTTGTTTAATTCACAAAAAATCTTTATGAAACATTATTATCGCCATTTTACAGAGAGAGGCAGAGGGACCATGAAATTCAGTAAGCTAAAGTCACACTGAGATGACCAAGTCTTCAGGAGTCCCTATTTAAAATGGAAGTACTCCTGGGGGAGTGGTCCATTAAACCATCAGCAGCTATTGATATAAAAATATAAATCGATGTATGATACGTGTTTTAGCCCATGGCTGATTACAGAGTCCACTGAGAGAGGGAGGAGACGCAGGACTGATTATAGTTGTCATGGTAAGAGAAAAAGAAAGAGGAGAAGGACCTAATGCAACCAAGGCCTGAACAGGTTGTCTGGAAAACCGAGATGTCCAGACGTGTGCTGAGGAGGGCCAGCAGCGTGGAAGGAGCCAAATGGAGTGGTACCCAGAGAAGAGAAAGAGGCCAATTAAGATCATTAACTTTGCATATTCTCATTTTTGGCCTAGACCAGATCCTTCCTAAAAAAATCGTTCTTTAGCCAAAACTTAAGCCCTAGTTTCTTCTGTCCTCCTGAAAGCATTCTCAGCCTACAGAGTATGTAGCGAGCCATTTTTACTGTGATGTAAACCATGAGTATACTTTATTGCTTTCTTCTCTATGCTACCTCTGGTAGTTCATACTTATTACCAATGCAGAAATTATCACACTGAATTGTCATTATTCATTTACGTCCCTGAACAACTGGCTGCCACCTAGGAAGCCTTTCATTAATAAAAACAATCAACTGATTAAGGATTGTTCTATCAAGAAGCCACACTTAGTGACTGAATAACTGTGTATCCATATGAAAAAAGTGAGCCTTGACCTCATATACAAAAATGAATTTGAGATGGTTCTTAGAGCTAAACCTAAAAGCTAAAAACCGTAAGCTCTTAGAAGAAAACATAGGTGGCCATGTTTGTAAATTAGTAGTGGACTGAAGTGGCCTTTAGATCACAGAAGCCATAAGAGAAAAAAATGGACAAATTAGAATCCTTAAAAATTAAGGAATTCAACTCACAAAAATATGTCACTGAGAAAACGGACAGACAAGCCATACACTAGGAGAAAATATTTGCAAAATGCATCTGACGAAAGGCCAGTATCCAGGATAAATATTTCTACTCTCAACAATTCCTACAACTCAACAACTTTTTAAAAATGAAAATGAGTAAAAGAATTGAACAGATAACAGTTTTACTCATAATATCCAAGAAACTGGCGATACCACGTGTCCCTCCAGCCAGTGAAGGAAAATGGATACACTGTAACATGTCCATATAATGGAAAGGGATACACTGTAGCATGTCCGTACAATGGAAAGGGATACACTGTAGCATGTCCGTACAATGGAATACTATGCATTGATTCGAAAAGGCAACAAACCACTGATACACGCAGGAACCCAGATGAATCTCAGAACAATTATGCCAAGTGGAAGAAAATTCACATGAAAGAATACATTTTTCATGGCTTATATTAAGTTTTAGAACAGACAGATCTAACCTACAGTGGAAAAAAGTCAGTATAGTTATTGCCTCTGGGAGGATGGGACAGTCACTGAGGAGAAAGGGCTTGCAGGAAATTTCTGGAGTACCAGTTATGTTCTAGACCTCGATATGAGTTTGAATTATGTGTGTGTATTTGTCAAAACTCAGCAAGTGTACCCTCAAGAGTTGTGCGTTTTATTGAGTGTAAATTCATGTTAAAAGAAGAGCAGATTAAAAACAGATATTGAAGTCCAGTTAATCATATACATGCTGAAGTACTTATGGAATGTGTATAGATGCTTGCAGTTGGAAGTTGTCAAAAATACAAGAAGGATTGATGGAAGGATAGTGACAGATTGATGGATAGATATGTGGTAAATTAGTATAGTTAATGGCAGAATCTAGAGGGCAGATATATTCTACCTGGAAAATTCTTTCAACGTTGCCATATGTTTGAATATTTTCATGATAAAAAAAATTAAAGAACCTATCAAAGCTGAGGCTGTTGATCTTAGTTTTTCTTTTTTCCTTCCTTTCTTCCTTTCTCTTTCTTTTCTCTCTTTCTTTCCCTCCCTCCCTCCCTTCCTTCCTTCCTTTTGAGACAGAGTCTCACTCTGTCACCCAAACTGGAGTGCACATCTGGGCTAACCACAGCCTAGACCTCCCAGACTCAAGTGATTCCCCCACCTCAGCCTCCTGAGTAGCTGGAAGTACAGGCACGCACCACCACACCCAGCTAATTTTTTGTACTTTTAGTAGAGACGGGGTTTCACCATGTTTCCCAGGCTGATCTTAAGTGATCCATCCACCTTAGCTTCCCAAAGTTCTGGGATCACAGACATAAGCCACCGCCCTCTGCCTGATCTTAGCTTTTCAAGGTCCTGTTGACACGGTATCTCTTTGATGCTTGAAGCAACTAATCTCTTCTTCCAGCAAAGAAACCCTGAAAGTGTAATTTTCTAATGGAACAGAGACCACTTCATCCCGGAAGGAGATATGTAACTTAAATGGAAACACCTCTAAAAGCCTGTACTTCTGTTATATTAAGGGAAATGTTTCGTGTCCATGTCTGGAGAAGTCCTTCTAAGCTGTGCTGTATTGGTCTCTTCCTCCAACACTTTCCTCTGTATAGGAATCTTCCCGCCATCCTGGACTGGGTGAAAACTCAGAAGCCTGGAGCCCTGGGTGTCAACATCATCACGTCTGACTTCGTGGACCTGGTGGACTTCGCTGCGACTGTCATCAAGTTGAATGACCTCTTACAGGAGGACACAGCTCTGGCTAAATGCTGATTTAATTGTACATTTAACCTTAATGTTGATTTGTTGATCCAGGGTCGAGTTCTGCAGGGTGTCCTGTTAGGAGGGCCCCTGGCAGTGACGATGAAGAGGAAGATGGCTTTTTCTCCCTTCTTCACCGGGCCATTTAGATAAAATTACAGGGCTATTCATTGCATTTTTCCCAAAGGAGACTTTTTAGAAAACTTAAGTCTAAGGGAAGAAAGCGTGTTTCGTGTGACCGAGGTCAGGACCTCCGCAGTGGTTTACGGTGGTGAAAGGAGTTTACAAATAGTGTCTCTAGAACCTATTCGGGTACTGAGTGTCCCTTAATGTATTTGCCCCGCTCCCTGTTGTCTTCTGGGGGGTCGTGTTTGAGCCAGTGAGAAAGCTGAACCAGAAACACATTCCTGGTGAAAAGGCCTGGCTCACTGCAGGTGTGACCCACCCTCTGGGGTGGGTCTGACCTCAACCTGGCGCTCTGAGAGGGGAAGAGCCAACAGCCCTCTCTAGGATTGTTGGATGTCATCCCTACATCCCGAGAGAGTAGGACTCATTTGTCACCAAGACGTTTCCAACACAGGCTGTTCTTGTGTAGCCTATGCTGGTAACTGGTCACCTTCATTCTTGAGATAAATAGAGCACACGGCCCTGAGTATCAGAAATACGCTTCCTAGTTTTGAAACTTGGATTCCTATTTCTTTTGGCCCCTTCTTAAAAGTGAAAGGAACAATGATAGACCTTTTCAGCGTGGGGCCCAACGGGAGATAGACGTGTATGTTCGCCGCATGTCAGGTACCTTTATTTAATTCTACGGCTTTTTCCAGAATGGCTGCCAGGTAGAGCACCTCCATCATCTTGACAAAGTTCTCTTTGGAGTGGGGTCTTCAAGCCTGATCTTGGATTTGCATTTTATTATCGTCTGCCTAGGACTCAGGTCTGCGCTGTGGGACACAATGCTAAGTGGAAGGCACCTTATCCATGGTACCATGGAAGCAGGCACGGGATGCATGGGAAAGTGCAATGGCATTAAAGGAGGAAGCTCCAAGTGGGTTTGGAGCCATTCTGTAACTCCTTGAAAACAAGACTACCTCGGGGACATTTAGGATGACTCGTGTGTCACCAAGTGAGAAATCCCTAGTGTTGGAACATTTCCGGTCCTTCTCTCGGTGGTTCTACTCTCTGCAGGTTGTTTTGAGCCTACCAGTCACCACTGCAAGAGGGCTTTGAAACTCAAGAGGGGATTTTTTTTTAATTGATGAGGTGCTTATCTATAAAGAGCCCTCTGTATTGATCAACTTATTTATTTATTTATTTATTTATTTATTTATTAATCAATCAAGTATCTCCCGTGCT
Organism: Leontopithecus rosalia; assembly: GCA_028533165.1. NCBI lineage: Eukaryota > Metazoa > Chordata > Mammalia > Primates > Cebidae > Leontopithecus > Leontopithecus rosalia. Next base: position 90,233,979 of record CM052662.1, read on the forward strand.
TCTTACATCAGGAGCACTCACACGGGAGCTTGCTGAACTTCTCTCACCCAGGACAGATGCTGCTATGGTCCTTCTCTCCTCAATAGGAACACGCATCTCAGGGCTGCGAGTGACCCCTGACTCTGCTGTTCATATCCTGGCTCCCCAGTCCTCCAGGGGACAGTGTACATGCGTGGATGTGGTCCAGATCTGAGAAGTCACTACCAAGCCATGCCTGTGAAGGAAGATGAAATGGGTCATGAAGACCCCTATTAGTTCATAGGTAGACCCCGGGAAGAGTGTCCATAAGGAAGGACCTAGGAAGAAAACTAGGCATGGAAGTGTGTGCACTGTGATGCTCCTCTGCACCATCTGAGAATCCCTAAGGAAGTGACAGCTTCTGGATTCTTAAGGAGGAAATATAAATATGGAGTCCCGAATGGATGTGTGCATTTATAAAGACCGTCAGACTCTTCTTCCAACTTTCCTGTTTCTGTCCTTTGATGCCCATACATGGATTTCACATGTTGCGTTGCAGAGAGCGGTGTCCTGGATGACCTACTAAAAGCACATGCACACCCCCAACTTAGTCTTCCAGCCTCTACTTTCTGTAAAGTCCCGTAAGCCCTGGCTTTTAGCTTCCACACCTTGAGGAAGTCATTATAGAAATGCCTCTGTGAAAATCTGGCTGAACTTTCCTTTCTTTGCATTTGAACCCCTCCTGAAAGGGTTTTCTGGGATAACGTCAAGTTCTGCTGGGCCTCGTCTGCATAAGAGTAAGAAAGCGTGTTTCGCCGTCTCTAAATTTTCCTTCCATTCTGATGCTGTCCCCTAACGACAAGCTCTGAAATCCGTGGTCCACCCTCAGGGTTTTATTTCACTTCATTCATCCCAAATGAAAATGCTGTCATTTCATTTTGCTTTTGTTTGTAATTCTGGGTCCATTGCTAGGGGCTAGATCATTTCCCCACTTTTTACCCTTTGTTACTTGGCAAAGAGATAAGGAGGCAAGAGAATTACTGTTCTCCGTTTTACTTGAGCCTCAGCTTTGTCCAGGCGTTTGGTGCTATGAGGCCAGGTGTTTTGAGACGTATCTGCACAGGACGCCAGTAACACTCTAGGGCTTCTGACTGTTCCATGAAATGTTTACATGATTTTGTCCTTTAGTTCTTAAATATATGGTTGCACTTCACTTGGGCACCTCGGTGTTTGCATGATAAGTGTCATCAAGCATGACGCAAAAGCCCAGAAAACTGTACCAAGGCTGCACGCACGGAGTCCTGCGGTGTGTGGTGCATGCAGGTGCTCTCTCCTTCACGCTGCTTGCAGCTGCCAGCCTTGTTTGCAATTTGAAAGTCTGCACAAGAGTTCTGGGAGATAGGAGGAGGATCATTTATAATTTTCCCTTGATAAACACCCTCACATTGGCAGAACCTCTGCCTCAAGAAAACGTTATTTACCATTTTGTAAAGGATGTGTGCCTTCTCCTTGACCATGAGGAGAAGCTCTCCAGACAGGAGAACTCAGGCACGTGGGACAGAGGAAAATTGATTTTAGGTTCATGACTCATTCTACAACTGCCAACAATAAAATAGTGACCCAACCGCATCACTGATTCTCAGCTCTCAGGCTTGCTTAGAACTAACTTCAAGATAGCTAAGAAGCTACCTGACTGAGCCAGAGAGGACTTCGGTTTCACAGAGTTTATTGAGGTCATACTTATTCTGAAACATAACTGAGTTATTCATGAGCTCCCCGGACCATTTCCCACAAAGCCACATTTCCATGGCTTTTCGGCAAAGGGGACCATCAAGGATTTAGTTAAAGGCTTGAACTGTTTAAAGGCTTGAACTTTGAACCTTGTACAGATAACACTATGATTTCATGGGTACAGAAGGATTGGACTTCATGGAAGGGAAGGAGAAGTTATTGAAGATTAAGTTTTAAATTAGTGGCAGATCTCCAAGAGGGTCATGCCAAAAAAAAAGGTTTTATATTTGCTGTATTAAACTCAATAGTAATTATGTTTAGTCATTTTCCTTAGCACTGAATGTAAACCCTGAATTACTGAGAGCATTTAAGCCACAGTTCCAGAATTTTATTATAAACTCAAAGAAAAGCACAAGATCTGAGCCAGTAACAATCCATCTTAAGAATCCTAGTTCTTTTTACATGACCTCATATTCATCTAAAAATTTATGTTTCTTTTCAAGAAGACAATATAGAGAGTATTCTGAAATTAAATGCAGTTTTATGGCATGTCAGGATTTTCTAGCTCTGGTTTTCAGAATCTTGCCACGAGAAAGTGCTTCCCAATGAGACGTTATTGCCTCCCAGCTAGTAGGCTTAGCACAAAGCTAAAGGTGGAGCAAGAGGCAGATGGAAATGAAACTATTCTTCCTGGGAAGTAAAAGGGCTACATGAAACCAGTGCATCTTACAGATTTAGTTCTGCCACGGTTGAAGTTTGTGTGGTGTTCCTTATTAGCTAATTTCAAATTTTTACTGTTAGATTCTAAGGAACAGAGTGGGCTAATGAATGGGGTGCAGACATGAGACCCTGCTCTGTTACCTGAGCAAGTGATCCCATGCTACATCGTTCTTCGCTCTGTCATCTTTAATAAAGATGCTGTCTGCTACTTTAGTGCTGTTTTGCAAATCTTGGTTGACTAGCTCCCCAAAACATAAGTTCTCTAATGATTAGATTAAATGCCTTCTACTCAGGGGCTGTGCAGAGGTGGTATTCTTCCCTCTGTGACTTGTGGAGAGAAGCTGCTTGGGCTTATTTCCTAACGCTGTGATGTAGGTGACAGAACTTATCTAGGAATGGCACCTTTGATGATCCATATAATGAAATACGTAGAGCGCAAAGAAATCTGTCAATATGTATGTGGGCGCTTGAGAGGTGGGTTTTCCCAATACATGTTAAGTAGGCTTGTTATGCCAAGAGGAAACGAATAGAAATAACAGCATCAAACATCCAAACTGACAGGAAGTCTGTTTTGCCCAGCCTAGCACAAGGTTGTCTTCTGAGTTCCACTGACGTTCCGGGACATCCTGGCCCTCCGCCTCAGGCTGCTGCCTGGGGTTTAGCCCATAGCTTCGTCACTCACAGCCACCGCCTTGGAACACACAGAAGTGGACTGTTGGAGTGGTACGTCATTTAGCTAGAAACTTTACCCCTAGTTTCAAATGATAGCACACAACCCGTTACTACCCCAAGGGCGCATTATCTCCATAGCTTCTGGATTCCCCACTTCCTTCTAGAAACAGGGACACTTGTAGCACTACAACCCTGAACAGGCCCTAACCCAGAAGAATACACCACAAACTGTGACCGATTTTCCCAAAACATCGCAGTCTTAGACACTGTACAAATAGTTCAAGAGAACTCTTTCCACCCTGCAGTGGATGTACTATTCTACTATGTTCTCCGACACAACTTCTTAGGATTTTTCAAACTCATTTCTAAGCCAAATCGTTTAGATAAATATTCCCCTTATATCTTGGGGGAATTCAGGCTCACAGTTTGCCGAAGCAAGCCTATCAACGTGCCATTCCTTCTCTTCTCCTTCTGGAATACTCTTCCTCCTTTTGTCTCCTAGCCATTCTCCATCATCTGCTGACTGTGGTTAACCACAGGATGCTGGCAAAGCTTACGGTGAAAGGCACATGCGTTCGGTGATGTCCAGTACACTCTTATCACAGTGGTTCTTGCTTCTTAGCCTTTTCAAGTGCATTTTTCTACCCCTCAACCTACATCCAATCATTAGAACCATACCTGATTAGAGCCCAAAACTTGGGACCAATACTTAATTCAAATAGCAGGGGCTTGCTCACAAATGTTAAGCCCAAGAAGAAGCACAGCACTTTGAAAAGTCAAATAAGCCTTGGGTAGAGCTGTACATTTGCAATTTTACATTTGTTATTAGTTTATAGCACTAATAACACTTCAGTCCTGAATCTGTAGGCTCAGTATAAGTCTTAGAACATATTCTAGAAATAGTGGTACCTTGCTGCTATTACACTTAGTAATTTATACTCCAATATAATAATACGTATTAAATGCAGATTGTGTATGCATTATTTGTCTGTATATGCCAACTGTACTACTTAACCTTACTGATTAGCAATTAGTGACATACAGAAATTGTCATAGTGAAAATAAGTCTTGGTCAATGCAGGTGACATGTGAACCTGATAAATGCTCTAATAGATACGATATTTTGTCTTGTATTGCTTGTTTTACACTATGGTGCATGTTGTTTGCTTCGTAAAATAATAATAATAAAGTATACCAATTTTAAAGTTAGATTAAAATTTTGCATATATGCTGCTTGATGCTCCAAAATGTATTCTGTGGCTTAATTACCTTATTCACAAACATTTCAGTTGACTTTTTACCCCTAGGAAATAATTGTTCACGTATATCTCATATTCTTTCTTGTAACTTTCATTAAACTGCTTACTTCAACTTACAACATTGTAAAGCCAGATACCTCATTCTAACAGTGAAAAAAAATAGATATGATGACATGATGTGTTCTCTTGTATTTGATTTGAACTACCTAAATAGGCTTAAACCTAATAATAAATATACAATTTGACAGGCACTTTTCCTTTGTTTGGATGAACATTTTGTTGTTGGTCCACTTCTAATTTTGTTGTTTTAAAGAGTTATAAACTCAGTGTCAATAAAATATCTTGTTATGTAATATTAGACAAAAACCCTCTCGGGCATGTCTAACATATATTTGGATTAACTAAATGTGCTTGCAGTCCTCAAGATTGAGCAGTGTGTGACATGTGTACACACCCTCGACCCCAAGCTTTTCCAAGCTTCATCCTTGGCTCTTGAGTTATTTCCCCTAAGCTCAGACCTGCTCTTACTGACATCCGTACTGACACCCACACTCACCTGACCACCATCTCTACCCACACTAATTTGAGTGATTGCTAAAATGCCCAGAAATAAAACAGCGCAGAGATCATGTACTTGTGCATACAAAGATTAAATAAGGGTGAAACCATTTCCACTGCAATGACGATTCCAGTATCTTCCTCATTTCTAATTCTTTTTAATAGAATATCCAAGCCCACTTAATGTTAGTGGCTTCTGTGTTTACCCTATACGTGACAAAAATAATGGGTTGAGGTAAGGTTTTATGGTATGAATTTAGCAGAGATCAAATTAATTCTAACCGTCAATTTCTTGTAGTCAAAGGTTAAAACAGGTAATTAAGAATAATTATAAGCCTGTTGAAGTTACCATAGCAATTTAACAACATAATCATATTCAGAATTTTTAACTGTAGCCATTCCTGTTCAGTTTTTAATAATAAATTGCATGATGTAGGTAGAGCTGGGTCCAAACATGAGCAGAGCATGTATGACCTGTATGGTGCAATTGCAAAGATACTACTGGTCTCCTCAATTTCTAAACATGTACTTGGGTTGAGACATTGCCTCTATAACAGTGGAGCACTCACATTATGTATGAACTCTATACATCTCCTCCTAGTCACGTAGCATATTACAACAAGGTTATAAACTTCTATTTAGCACAAAAGTGTAGGCATTTCAGAAGTGCACAGACCTGAGTTTCTCTCCCAACTCCATATCCTGGCTGAGTAACCTTAGGCAAATTAACATCTCTACTTACATAGAAGATACAGCTAAAAATACCTACCATGAAGGATATTGCGAAGACAAAATAAGAAAACGCATAGCAAGTATTTTAGCACACAGCATGACTCATAGGAAATACTCAATAAAAGCTATTAGTAATAAGGGCAGGGATTTTGCACCCTCCTTCAAATGGCACCCAACACAATCCCTTCGACATGATTGCTAACCTTTGTGTTGCTTGGTAGAGGATTTAGCAGGAACTAACTAATGAAAAGTAAATCAATGTAAGTGTGGACAGTGAAAGAAAATGTGAAAGCTCTTTGTGTGGCAAATTCTTGGGGCTTTGCAGTGGAAGTCAAGGCAGCTGGATGGTGCTGAGTGATTAGACTTGGTCCTTCATTTCTCTCTCTCTCTCTCTCTCTCTCTGTGTGTGTGTGTGTGTGTGTGTGTGTGTGTGTGTGTGTGTGTGTGTGTGTGTGTTAGAGGGCGATGGTTGTTAGGGGCAAAGAGAAGAACGGTGTGAGGAAGGCACTAGAGACAAATCCCTGGGCTTTGGCTGCTCGTGGCTTACACCTCTGGAAGCTTCCTAATCTGGAGGTACTCACATTAATATATATTTCTGGACCTGATCCCTGAAGATTATAATTCTTTATATCTCAGGGCATATCCCAGGAGGAATACTTAGAAATATGTGTTTTGGTGTATAACCAGTTGGAGAATTATTGAATCAGAAACACATTACTCAGAGAGCGGCATTTATGCCACAGGTATGCAAGATGATGTGGGGTGGAAGATGGCCATATCCTTAAGTAGCATTAATATCATCAATCACTTAATCAGGTCTGATTAGTCAAGAGGGAAGTCTCAGTTTTGGTAGTGAAAGCTCTCTGTCCTTTGCTATCAACCAGAACCAAAAAGGCAATAGTGTGTAGCTAACATGTCATCTCATTTTGTTTGTATTGTGTTTATGTTGTGATCACCTTCTCTGTAGCAGGTAGTCCTAGGTTTTCAACAGTGAATAAAGTCCCCTTTCAAAGTAAATTTATCTAAGTTTTTCAAAGACCCCGTTGTGAAGAGCTATGAGAATGACCTAAGTTTATGATCCTTTCCAGGTTGAAAAAGAAATACAGTGATTCTACCACTCATTTTTGCCTAGAATTGGGTTTGACTTGCTCTTTCGAAATATTACTTACTAACTAACTACATAAAGAAGCTGCTATTTGAAACAGAAAATTATCTCTGCTTTTCATAAGGGAACTTCCTTCGTGTTTCCTATGGAAGTCCATGCTCAGATAATCTCTTTCTACGTTGTCTGGTACAGAGTTTAAACTAGGGAAAGCAGGGTCATGGAGTCACTGAGTCCTACCTATGGCTGAGCTTGGCAAACAAGAAACGCAGAGCAAACTCCATTTCTTCGACTTTGAAACTGATTCCTTCGCTGTTAATCCTCCAGGTCAGGTTGCCTGAATGTCCTGGATTTTTGTTGTGTTTTTTTCCAAAAGAATTCTTCCTGATCAGCAAGAAGTGATGGTGTTTACCCCTCTGCAGATCTGCTCAGTATGACCAAAGGAGTATTATTATTCTTAAGACTTGAAACCTTTCATTCTCAGTGAGGGTGGGAGGTTGCAAGGGAGGGACAGTGTGGCCAAAGCCAGGGTGCCTCAAACCTCACCCAGGATGGCCTGGACAAGTGCCAGCGAGACAAAAGCACTAGTCAGACCGGGTGTTTTCACAGCTGGCCAGTGTTTGTGGACAGCCTGGGTGGGGAGGAGCAGTGTCAGCCTCTGTCCAGTAGCATCAGGCGATTGAGAGAAGTCTTCGGCATGCAGATGACTTTCATCTAAGGAGCTAAGCATCTAAAGAATAGGATTTATCCTGCAGAGAAAGGCTATAAGAAGCAATGTTCTTGTTAAAGGCAGCCACTGAATGCTGTTTTTTGTTTAACCTGAGAACTGAGTGCTTTTTAGCTGCAGACTTTTCTACCTTGATCCTCACTGGGCATTTGCACAATCCAATTGCAGGAGGTGTTTCTAGGACCTCCATGAAGTATAAGGAGATCTGGAAGAAAACATTAGGCTGCCTTTTGCAAAAGCTTCCCCCACCAACCACTTGTGAGTGTAGAACTAACTTACCACACATCAGAGGGACCAGTGGACTACTTCAGGGGGGCTAGAACTCCCCAAGATGACACATACAACCTTAGATGTATGTGCGCTCTTTTTCTGGTAAAGGACCCATAACTTGCATCAAATTCTCAAAGAATTTATGATCTTAAAATGTTATAAGCCACTGCCTTTCAGGCACCTATGAGAATGCATTATCATTTAAATGTTAAGCAGGCAAGGCTAATTTAGGCTACCACTAGAAAGTCTTAGTCCTTCCTATTAAAAAAAAAAATCTAAATTAAGATTCTTGTAGAATTGTTCACTATAGGTGCTCTGTTTCAAGAGGTAAGGTCAAATCCAGCAACATGAAAAGAACAGGCTAAGCCAAGTTCAGAGGATCCTGAGGTATAGTCAGATGGCACCCAGCAAGAGAGCGTGGTTGGGGGAGCCAGCAGAACCAGGCACACTGGCAGAGAAGAAGTGGCAGGGGCACTATGTGCAGACTTGGGCACCACATTTCAGAGGGAAATGGGTAAAATGGAGCCTTCTTAGAGAAGAGTAACTTGGAGAGGGAAGGATCCGGAAGTCATGTCACATGGAAAACTAGGGTGGTTGGAACAGGAAACATTGGGAGCAAGGTAACAGGGATCTCTTCAAGTAGTTTTAAATTGTTACATGACTTGAGTTTAGAATCTTACGGCTTTAGAGATAGAACATTTGTGCAAGGCATCAACGTTACGGAAGAGAAAACCAAAAGCCAGAGAGAAGTGACTGGCTAAGGCAGACCTGGGACTAGAATCCAGATTCTGATTCCCTTCCCAGGGCTGTTTGCCACCATTTCCAGCTGCCTCCCTGAGTGCCAATGAATGACCATTTCAAGAAGGTCGAGCTTAGCTTGATAAGGAGTATTCCTTTGTAGAACAGGAAGCTAAGTTAGACAGAGAGCTCACCATCATAAAGAGTATTTCCGAGGGAATGTGTACTCATTCCCTACAGTTCCTACAAAAAATTACCACAAACTTGGTAGCTCACAACAGTACAAATGCATTACCTTGCAGGTCCGGAGTAAGAAGTCTAAAATGGTCAGTGGGGCCATTCTCCTTCTTGGAGGCCCTAGAGGAGAATCTACTTCCTTGCCTTTTCAGCTTCTAGAAGCAGCCTGTATTCCTTGGCTCATGGCCCCTTCCTCTGCCTTTAAAGCCAGCAGCATAGCAATCACTGACCCTACTTCTGTCATCACACCTCTTTCTCTGATTCTGATCTTTCATAAGGACCCCCGTGATAACACTGGGGCCACCCGGATAAGCCAGGATAATCTCCCATCTGAAGATCCTTAACTTGACCATGTCTGCAAACTATGTTATGTTACCATGTAACATAACATATTCATAGGTTCTGGAGATAAGGATGTGGACGTTTTGTGGGGGCTATAATTCAGTCTACCACAGAACATATCGTGGAAAGGTTTACTCAGGCTCGTGCAGGTCTTAGAGCAGATCTGGATTCACATCTTGGCTTCAGCACCTACTAGTTGCATGTCCATTACCCCTTTGAGCCTGAGGGAAGGTGTTCTCTTTCCAGGTCCATAGGGGGCGTAGTTCTAAGGGCAGGAATTTCCCAGCGCCACGCCCCCTCCCATCTCTCTCCATCTGGGAGATTTAATGGTTTATGTTTAAATTTCGCAGGTGTGGGAAGAAACTAAGGGTCAGTCACACCAGCGGAAGTTCTAAGAAACTCCTTTCCTTGGCCCGGGGTCTTAGAAAAGGTGGGGGTTCCCCCAGGTTGAAAGCCCCCTTCTTCCACACCCCTTCGGACTCTATGTTTGGGCCCCTTCCAGGAAGGCCCCCTTGGTGGAAGCCGTATTTCTCTCTCCTGGATTCCCCTCTGGAGTCCCCTTCCACACTCTCTCGTGGAAGCCTGTCTTCCCCCCTAAACTCCGTCTCTCTCTGTTCCCTTCCCCAGAGTGGAAGCTGCTTTCCTCTCCTGGATTCCATCCTTCTGGATTCTCTCACTCAGTGTGAGAGTCAGCTGTTTCTTTCTCTCTCTAAATAAATCACTTTCTACAAACACTTTTGAGTCCGGCATTTACTGTGCACTGCGCAGTGGTCCCCTCTCTCATTCTTGAGAGGGCAGGAGACCAAGAACCTGGAGAAATGTCCTCTCAGGGAGCGGAGGGCCCCCTGAACCCCAATATTACAAGCCTTTGTTCCCGCATCCATAAAATAGGAATAAAATCTCAACATTACCATGAGGATTTGTGGTAATATTCATGAAATGCATAATATATAACACTCTTTCAATGAATGATAGCCATATTTATTCAAAAACCTGCCAGATGATTCCACCACCCAAGAATTTAGGAGAAGAAAGTTCATTATGAAATGGGAGATTTGATAAAGTGACCTCCAGACTTCCCTCTGAGATTGCTACAATCTAAAGGAATAAACATTTTCTTTTCTCTGTAAACTATTCTCAGAGCCTCTTGTCCACCTCCCAGATGCAGTTACAAGGGATTTTATTTTATTTTATTTGTGGCCATCTGATTTTGCCACACAGCTCCGGTTGGATTTAAACAGGGCTTGGAGCCTGTCCTGGTGTGTAATGATTAGCTAAACCAGACGGCCGAGGCCAGGGCAGACTCCCTCCTTCACATCTGTCAACATACCTGGCTGCAAGCAAGTTGCTGCCTGTGACCACTGTCTGCAGAGGCCAGGGAGGGCAGGAAAGGAACACCTGGCCTTCAGGCTTGGGGAAAAGGAGAAGCCTGTGCTCATGCATCTTCTCAACATCCCAGCCTCTTCAGCGAGGGCTGGAACAGTCGTGGGACATCCCTGCTGAGTCAGGAAGGAAGCTGAGGGAAGAGTCGAGGCTGAAAAACGGCAGACAAGGTAGGTGACCTCTGGGGTCATGGCCCTTCTCTCATGATCACAAAGAGAGCACCATGCACAGCCTTGTCACCAGAGTGCCCTGAGGATGGTCTGCTGAAGGAGATGTGGTAGACCTGGGTGTGTGTCTGAATCCAGTCATTTGTCCATCAGCCTGTTCTGGAAAGCAGGCTGTGTTTTCCTTCTGTCCTCTATCTGTTCTGAAAACTTGTTGCTCCTGTACATATTTCAGAAACTTGGAAGGTTTTTAAAAAGTCTTTCATTATAACAAACTATATGTGTGATTTATTATTGCATTACTGGTAGCTCCAGAAGCATGGTTCTGTTCCAGAATTTTGCTTGCATAATTTTTTTCCATTTTCAAGACATACCAGGGAGGACACTGTATGTATATTGTAGTATATGGTGTAGAATAATATAGTCTGAGAAACACACCGCTCATACAGAGCTGTCAACCTCATATCATGGGTTCTCCCAGGAAGTCACCTATATTTTCCTGCTTTGGACCCTAGAGAGTTAAAAGTACTGAAATTACTGGAGCAGAATCAAGCCTATTTACCTAAGCTTATCACATCAGCAGCTAGGTCAATCATTTACTGAGGCTAGGCTGTTTCTTAGCCTGAATGGAGGACCACCAAAGCCTTTGCTGGCCTGAGTCCCTCTGTAGAAAAGACACGGGCAACATAGAAGAAATGCTGCTCTGAGGCTATAGTCCAGATTCTCTTCCGACCAGAGGAGCTTTTCTCCTTCCCAGAACAGTAAATATCCCAAGGTGCCCCCAAACATGAGCACAACTGAAACGCAAACCTGTTACCGATGCCACTTTAGGAACAGAGCTTGTGGCTTTGCGGGGAACGTCCCTCGTCACTGGAGGTCTGTATGGGGACGATGATAACTATGAAACAAGCCGTTAAGTGATTCTTGAGGAGGAATAATATTATAGAGTCATCAGCAAAGAAAACATGAAACTCCCCCCTCAAGTCTATACATTCTAGAAATACGTTACTTTTATTGAATGTGATTCACTCTTCTTTAGACCTCAACGTACCTCCTCTAATTGCAGAAATGTTGTCACATCGTCACCACATACAACTTCCAGGCCTGTGCAGTGGTTCCTGGCTCCTGTGGTCATTAGTTAGAAGCCTGGTGATGCAGAGGCCCTACTTTCCCGAACTCCCTTTAGGGAAGGAGTTGGGTCATGTTTGACACCGCTTTTGTCAATCATTTGTGGAACTGGAGTGACTCCCCTCAGGCAAGCTTTGTGGCCGAATATTTAGCGTCTGAGGCAGTTAACTAGATGCAAGAGTTGAGGCCACTGTAGACACAAACCCGTGTGTGATTTTGGTTAAGTCTGTGGCTACCTCCCAAGAATGTTGTAGAGAATCATGGAAAACTGACGCATTTTTGTGAAGACACTAAGCCCTGCAAAATGCTAAGTGTGAATCTGGCTGGTGTCCAGAGTATGTCTGTAGATAGTGCAACTGATGGAGGTGGTTTTGAAGAGGAAAAACGATCTTGGGGTGATCAAATGCACTGGCTAGGTCAGGCATGGTGACTCATGCCTATAATCCCAGCACTTTGGAAGGCCGAGGCAGAGGATTGCTTGAAGCCAGGAGTTCAAGAACGGTCTGAGCAACAAAGTGAGATTCTGTCCCTACAAAAAAAATTTTTTCCATTTTTAACTGCATTAGCCATATTTCCCCACATTACTGAAAGCTGCCTTAGGGGCAGACACACAGGTCTGACCTGTCCCTTTTTTTTGAAGCTTCTGGCTCAGGGCCTAAAACATGCTGGAAGCCCCTAAGGGTGTATCCAGCTTTTTCTTTCCATGTTCTGAATATTGTATAGGGAGACTTTTCTTCAGATCAACTAGATTAGAATAGGCATTGTCATTGTTTTTAAATGTTAGCTAGTTAGAATATAGAAGGCAATTAATTTGCCCAAAATCGTGCAAGTAGTCTGAGCCAGGATCCTGCTCAGTTCCACCTTGTTCCCAACCCAGCGCTTTTCCCATAAGGGCATGGAGTTGACCATATGGATAAGCATAAATTGGGGAGGGGGCCACTGAGGTAAGCAAGGCTGACTAATACGGTCAGAGCTTCTCCACTGGCTCTTGATGTGCCAGGCCTGAGCCGCTGTAACCAAAAGGCCAGTATTGGACTTCTGAAAAGGATGAAACAGGCAGGAGCAAAAGGAAGCATTTTTAGCTGTGGCAGTAACTGGAGTCTTCTCTGTCCTGTGTATTTTTTAAATAACCCAGCCAATCCTCAGGCTCGGTCTTTGCCCCTTTTTATACTGTAGACTCAAATCCATGAGCCCTAACTAAAGTACAACGTCTGAACTATTTCCAGAGAAGAAATGACCCTATCCCAATCTTTCTCGAGGAACTCAAGGATTTACTTACTATCTCATCTCAGCTAATATCTGCTCATTTAAATCTAAGAGGCTTGCGCATGAAGAGGCTTAAAGCCAGAGAAACCATCGACAGTCCCACCGATCAAAGATCTCACCATCAGCAACCCAGAGACCCATGTCAGGTTGGAGTCTAAGTGGCTTGCTGGTGTCATTTGAGCAGTGAATGAGTAATGTACGAAGCCTTCATCCACCCCCATCCCTATTTCACTTCTGTTCCTGTATGTCCTAAAGATTCCATTAGCGGTCTGTCATAAATTCTGAAGCAGCCACAATTCCTGACCGCTTACAAGATCAAGATAAAGAAATGCCATCGTGAAACACGGACGGCCAAACGTCTTTGAACAAAGGGTTTATACTGACTGGCCTCACACGTATCTCAAGTGTGTGATAGCAAAGGCATTGCAAATAGGGACGATTGCATCACCACGTCCACCAGCACCCTTTGCTAATCAACTGACCCTGCATGAACTGTATTCACATGCCATCATTTTCATTAACTAAAACACTAAGAGAAAGAAGTCGAAGCTGAAGCAGACTCATCACGGCATTTCACATGTATCCAGTACTTCTTGTCAGCAAAACATGAACGGCTGCCTTTTTATCTACACCTTTTTTCATTTAATTTTCATAACAGACCTATGCAACTTGCCCAAGTCACGGAGCTAGTGAGAGGAGGTGAAATTTCCGTTGCGATCTGACTCCAAATCTGATGTTCTTAAGCATTCTGTTCCGGGAAACAGACCCAACAGTGTCTACACTGTTCATGTTCTAAGTGTAAACAGTGGGAAAGTTCTTTCTAAATTATTTGATCAGATCCTCAGAGCATCTATTTATTCCCCTTCCCACTCACACCAGATGTTGTTGATGTTCTTAAGTTTAAGCATAAACCTCAATATGACAGTGGTTTTCCTCTCCTCTAGAAAAGGAACCACAAAACCCACGTACACACATGCACACACACAACAGCAAGTGCCCAAGAGTCAGTGCTTTGATTCCTTAAGCTAAGAGGGAAAGCTGTTCTTAGGTCCTAGTTTATAAACATTGTTTTATTTGTTTGATTGACTTTCATGTGATGTACAAGACACATTTGTCATTTATTATACCAAGATTTTTTTTCAAGTTTTTCTGCTGTAAAATTTCAGTCTTTGAAATCAGCTAAATTTTTCAAAACTGTCCAGTGTGTCAATAGTTTTATTTAATCTTCACCACAGCCCTGTAAGGTGAGTATGGTGTTCAGATGATATCCTTTCAGATAAGAAACCTGAGACTCAATACAGGTGAATAACCTTCTCAATCTCACTGAACTTAAGTCCCTTAGGTCTTGGGACTCTGAATTCTTTTTTCTTTTTTATATCAAATACTCATGCAGTTCCCTGGATTCCTAAGTCTTACAAGTGGTAGGAAGGGGGCCTACAAGCTTTTTATTTAAATTTTCCGAAATTAAAAATGCCAAATGACTGCACAGCCTGTTCTCAGGCTGCAGAGACCCACTCAAATATTGGTGGCTTTGCTTTGGGCTAGAATTCTATCAGGTCAGTGTGCTAATGCTGTTATTCTAATCAGATTTTCATAGAGTAATGAAAATACAGACACTAATTGTTACTTAATAAAATCTGCCTTAAAGGCAAAAAATCTTTCAAGCCCATGTGCCCATGAGCAAAATAAGATATTGAAGGGGTTCATGCTAGGAGAAGGAGAAGCCACCACTGTCCTCTAATCTGTTGCGGGCCTGGAGAACAGTATACATGAGTGGGGGCCAGAGGACCCACGCTGCCTGGAGATGCACAAGCCCTCTCTAACCCTGTAGTCAGATGACGTCTCATGAGGCAAGCAGTTGCCAAATGGTATGGAACCTAAGGAAGTCCTTCTACAAAGTGAGAATCCATTATTGTAGTTTCAACCCTACAGAAACCAGCTAGAGTTACGGGAGGAAACCTTAGACCGTAGGAATTCCATTTCAGTCCTAAGATGTTCTGAAGGGTCACGGAGCCCCGCATCTGGAAGGGATCAAGTGTTTTCTTAGCCCTGATGCTTCACTGGGAATTGCCCCTGGCTGGCTGCCTGAGTCTCCATCCCATGCGACAGTGTTATTGTCCGTATCCTTGCTTTGGTGTTAATGTGTATCCTCATCATACATTTCTGTGACCTCTGAGGTTCTACGGATCTTGGTGCAGGAGAACCCGTAGTTTTTGGCAATGAGCAAGCAGAGTGAATGAAACTTCTGCCCCTGACCCACCCGAAACTTGGTCCCCCTCTCTCTACAGTTCCAAGGTCAAATATCCCATGACAGCAGTAAAGGAACTGAAGGTCACAAAATGCTGGCAGTTCACCATGCCTTGGAGGGGTTCCCAGAAAGTCAAATGAAAATGAGATTGTTTTCACATAAGACCTCTGTATTTGGAGGACGGGATTCAAACAGTTGAATGTGCGATTTCACTATGCACTGAGGTAACCCCCTCAAAGTCTTTTTTTGTTGTTGTTTTTCAAAAGCCAAAATAATATCAAAAATACGTCCTGCAGAGAACTCTAGGCAGAATTCTTTTTTGTCATCACTGGGCTGATGTTTTCAAGCATTCATTTCTCAAGCCTGATACCGTGCATTTGGCTGGAGCTCATGTGTATTTCCGTGGAACGATGGCTTTCATCCATGGGGCCTACTTTGTGGTGACCTCATTAGATTTCACAAGGTAAACAGCTGAAAAGGTGTTGTTAGTATGTGAGCAGGCTTCAAGAGAAAAGAAAACCCAGGAGAGGTCAGCCAGAAGATGTTGCAGTGAATTGGGAGGTGGCAGGCTTCTCTCTATGACCAGCACCCCTACAAATTCCAAGGATAGGGACCTTTAATTGCAAACACATGTATCCACAAAATGTAGCTCTGCTTCCTAGATAGGAATCCTAATCACAGGAAGAGCTAGTGGCTAGACTTCCTGGAACGTAACTGTTTTCTACCCAAATTTATCTCGTTTTGCTTTTCTTTGCAAAATGAAAATTCTCCATTTTCCACAAGAAGAGTACTGTTATAGAATACAGCTGTGTTGATAAATTGTAGTCCAACAAATTACACATTAAACAGCCCAGCAGAGGCATCCTGGGCCTGACCTCACTGTTGTCTCTCTCTGTGGCCTTATGCCCGTTTTAGACATCTTGGTGGCGGCTCAGTTTCACGTCTTCACTCCTCTGTGTCCTCACGATGAATAACCACAAACATTTATTGATGGGTTATCCACTCAGTTCAGCAACAGTCGGCTACTCTTTACCAGGAGTGTGTTAGACACTGTTTTTGACATAGGATTAAATAATCTTGCCACACATCAGAGATGAGGAGGTTTTAGATTTATCCAGTAGCCAAACCACAGCTTCTTTAGAGTCCTGTATATTTGTGTCTGTGCACGTGTGTGTGAGCGTGTGTGTCTGCCTGTGTGTGTACATCTGCACTTTTAATCATTATTCAGTACCAAAAAGATAATGGGTTTTCAGTAAATATTTGTTGGTGTTACTAAATTGGTACTCAACTGGGAATTTAATCAAGAAATTGACTTATAAAAAGAAAACTGGAATGCTAGGGAAAACGAAAGGAAGAATCAGAAGTGTTGAACATTGTTGTAGAGGGAACAGGGCATGGAGGGTCTACTTGCTCTTCTGCCGACCTCCAGCAGAATGGAACAGCACGTAGGAGGCCGTGGTTGTGTTTGGTTCTGCTACTCCACACTCCGCCAAGGCAGCTCCGGGCAAGTCACTTCCGCTCTCTTGGCCTCGGTTCTCTCATTTTCAGAATGCAGGCAGGGGATTGAGAGTACGTCTCTAATGTCTTCTCTAGTTTTGATACTCTGTGTTCTATGAAAAACTAGAGAAGTTTACTTCAAAAAGTTCTTTAAGGAAAACACAGAAAAAATTTTAATTTCTCTAGGGAGATCATTCCTATCTGTTTGGTAAATAGGGAGAATGAAAGACTGCCCAGGAGATCCCAGCTATGCCACCATGAAGATGTTATGAATTGGTGAGTCCAGCATTGTTCTGTACTAGAGAAGAAGCCCACTGGGCTAGGAGAGTGCACAGAACCACATCTGAGTTCCCTCGTCCAGCGCTCAGCTTTGCCATGCCTGTGTGCCGCTAAAGCAAGCTCCAGCAAGCAGGCAGTCATGACGATCATTCTCTCTTTATAAATACACAGAAGCCCTCACAGGTGACAGACCTGCCCAAGGTTACAGAAACACGGCAGTGAGTCAGATGGAACTGTGTGTGTTTGGAGGAGGAGGAGCAGATGACATTATAAACACAAGGCAGAGAGTGAGGGACGGATCCACACCTCTTCTGAAGTTAAGAAGACACAATGGTCACAGGCTGCGGAAGAGCTTTAACTCCGCTCTGGATCCTGAGGTCACCCCTGTCTGCCGGTCTCTCCCTGAGCCACACCAGGCACCCTGCCCAGGGTTACTCACCCAGGATGTTGCTAACTGTGTACTTGTGCTCATGTCCCTTCTTGTGAGCTTCATGAAAGGCTATTTGTACAGAAGAGGGGGCATATCAAGGAAGGGAGACTGCATCCTTGAGGCCCTGAACTGAAAAGGCAGTTTTTTTTAAAGAGGAAGTCTGGTTTCCCTATTAAAATCTACAGAAATGAATGGTCCTCAAGATGACTAGCAGAATCGTGACATTCTATTTCAAGCATTTAAAAATTTTTTTTTACTCAGGTTATTTTACTTCTCTTTGCTCTTCTCCTCCACGTAAAAAGGAAAGACTAATGCTTGCTCACTATGACAGTGTGTGGGAGAAGGAGCCGGGGCAGTACAACTCAAAGGAACCTACTAATTGCACCAAACGGCAAGGAATAGCTAGACACTTCTGTAAGCAAAGTGTGGTGTTGTCATGCCTCATGCTGGTTTACCTTATCACCCAAACCCATGCCCAGGGAGCACTAAGACCCTGAAGAACCACAGTCACAAGTGACGGCAAAGAACCTCTGGTCAAACAGAAAAACGCTGAAAGAAATTGGGTATCAATGGTTTTATGTCTCAGTCGCATTTAGAGGCTGCATCACTTTGCTGCATATTATTGTCCTTGTTAAATGAGAGAGACAGACAGAGAGAGCGCATTGATTATCGTCCCCAAGGGATATCTGGTAATTTTCCAGAGGTATATGAAGGGGGCAGACAATGCCATAAATTCAGTAAGAACAGACTGGTTTCTTGGCAGAGTCTTAGGTGACTTTGTGTGGTACTCAGGAAAAATCTTACTGAGCACTCACTTCTGTTTCTACTCCGTTCCTAGTATCTAACTAACTTCTTGGGTAGTCTCTTGGGAAGAGGGATGGATAACAAGTAACACGATATATAATCTTAGTTGACTCACAACCATATTAACTATGCTCACTTCCTTAGAAGCCACAAAACTAACAATCACCAAAAGTTGCCCTTGGCTTGCCCCCCATATGCAGTCAATGAAGGTAGGATAGGAAGAGGACAGGCTTATGATTAGTATAGTATCTCTTAAAGAAGTCAGAGAATTGGAACAGCCCATGATTCAACAACCATCATCAATGTCAACTTAACTCAAATACAGGCCTCGATTTGTGCCCATCGAGTTAAAAAGAAAAAAAAAAAAACAGTGGGAACGGGGTGGGGGGAACTAAAAACAAAAGCAAAGAAATAACAACAACGATGAAAAAAAAAGAATTTAGACAAGGTGCTGGAACATGGAGACCATCTCACCCAGTCCTAATGCCAATGACCAAGTACCAGCTGGCACCTTCACCAGTTCTGCAGTCAGTGAGCACCATTGCTTCTTGAATTGAACTGAATTCCTGTTATCGGACTGGATTCTCTAGCACTGCCAGCTTTCTAGCTGGAGAAAACGTTTCAGAGCATGAGGTAAAACAGAACTCTGTTTTCCTACTTTCAGAAAGTTGTTTCATGCACTATAGCCCTCCCTCAGCCCACCGATCGTCAAGGAAGCCAGAGTCCACGGGTCTCCCATCTGTGCCCGAGCACCTGCCCCACAGTGAAAAAGAGAAGAGGGAGCGTAGTCAGCAGAGGCTTTCCAGAAGACGCAGGACTGTTTCTGATAATCCCACGCCTCACTGCTCACTAGGCAGAAAGGGAGGGAGCGAGCATTTTGAACAAAGGAGACTTTCATGCCATAAATCTTCAGGCATTTGTGGGCACCAAGTGTCTTTCTGTGATTGAGATGAAACTAAAATAATTTACGTGTGTGTGTGTGTGTTACATGGAAAGAATTTTAATATGAGAAGGGCATTAAATCAATTTTGCTACAAGAAAAATCCTTTGTCTGGACTATTTCTGGGTGTTGGTTACACAAAACCTAAATAGTTATTTAATTTCTGGACTTAATTAGCACAAAAGATTTCTATTGATAGCATATTATTTTCTCTAAAATTGCTACAACACATTTTGATCATTTTTAGAAAAGGCACACTACAAGATCCTTTGGCGTGTAAAACGTTCTTTTGTGATTTCTAAAGAAATCTCAGGGTCGGTTCATTATACTGAACTTCAGATGTCTTCAAGTAACTCTTAGCATGCTGAACTTTATATTCCACTACCAATGCATCTTATTCTACATGATGTTATGGGTAAGATTAACCAATAAAGTTCAGGTAAACTCCTCACTGGATAGAGCAGCCTGCACGTCATTTGGTTAGAGTGTATGCTTAGCCTACTCCCCAGATGTATTTATCCTCCTGTTCTGCAGACACATACTCTATGCATGTCTGGTTTGGCTTAATATTTGGCTGGTCCCCTAAAGGGACTGGTTGAGGGTCACCGTATTTTCTCTTTTAAGCAGTATCTGATGAAATGCTGAGATACTACCCTTCTTCACATGCATTTATATCAAAAGCTATTTACTCACACTTCCCCCAGGCCAGTCATAATAGCATGTTAGAATCAAATATTTTCCATTTTTCTAACTTATATCCAATAAGAAAATATTTACAGAGTGCCTAACACGTTTGACACCTCGCTAAGGGACACAGATTCAGAGATGAGTAGTTCACAACTCTGCCCAAAGGAAGACCAACATCTCATAGAGAAAATGAACCAAGAAAGGAGCCAGCACAGGATCATATGCAGTCATAACTGAACACAAAGCAGAAAAGTTTCAGATGGATGCTCCCCAACTATCAGAGGAGTTGGGGTCCAAGTAGTATTTTCAAGAAAAAAAAATTTGGATTCACATGGTTCCTTTCTAAAAATCCGGGTTATGAAGAAAAAGTCACTTCCTTGTAGGAATTTGTCTGAATATCCTAAGGAGGTAAAATTTCAAGAGTAGAAACCGTTGTGGTAGCCATGGCTATGGAAGTTGGTTTGTTTTTTTTTTTTCCTGTTTCTGTTTTGTTTGAGATGGAGTTTCGCTCTTGTTACCCAGGCTGGAGTGCAATGGCCCGATCTCGGCTCACCGCAACCTCTGCCTCCCGGGTTCAGGCAATTCTCCTGCCTCAGTCTCCCGAGTAGCTGGGATTACAGGCGCACACCACCATGCCCAGCTAATTTTTGTATTTTTAGTAGAGACGGGGTTTCACCATGTTGACCAGGATGGTCTCGATCTCTTGACCTGGTGATCCACCCGCCTCGGCCTCCCAAAGTGCTGGGATTACAGGCGTGAGCCACCGCGCCCGGCTGGCTATGGAAGTTTTGACCCCTGGAGAAGGAGGATAAGAGGAGAGTCTGGAGATTCTTCTAACTAAAAGGCAGGAAAAAGAAGAATTCAAACTTTTGAACTTTGATCTGAGTCACGGTCTCTGGCTAATTCATATCCTTTGGACTGGAGACTTAATTTAGAAGTATTCTGTGCAGTCCAGGGCTCACACACTCTCCCAAACCCTAGAGACTTTTGGCTGGTGGACAAGCTTGTTATCAATCTGATTTCTACTCAGTTATGAATTGAACTTCATTTTTCCTGGAAGCAACTTTAAACAGGAATAGTGAACACAGGAAATGTCTGGAGAAGTAGAGGTGAGGTCTTCTGATGTCAGCAGCTGGCACGAGGGAGGAAGCTCAAGGTTAAAGAATAAACACGGCTGACCCAGCCCGCATCCTAACAGCTTAGTTAGCATCCAAATCCAACTCCGACTTTGTTACTACACGTTATAAGCAGAATACAAGTCAGAAGGGTAAGCTTAGGAGCTCTCAACCTAGCCTGGCTATAAATCCTTCTTAAGTTACTTTAGGTAAACATTTAGCATGTAAGTGAAAACTTTCATCATTTTAAACAATTTGCCTGTTTCCTGAGGTGGGGCTAACAGATTGTTGAATTTTCTGATTCTTTGAGAAACTCAGATCATAAATTAACGCTCTCAATGGACCAATTTTCATGTTGGTTTCATGTTTTCATCCATTGAAAGAAAAAATAGCTATAAAACTTAATTAGGATCGATTTGGCTACCTAAATATTTAAAACTTATTTTGCAAATGCTTAGACACAGGAAAAAATAGAAACAATGAACTGAGAAAGTACATTTGAAACATAAATAACAGGCAAAAGGTTACTATTCCTAAAGAGTACTTATAAATCCTTACAGAGGCAATAGCCCAGTAAAAAGTTGGGCAGAAAATGAACTGGCAACTCCCACAAGAAGAAAGGTTTATGATCTACAATGATATGAAGAATGTTCAGCCACACTCACAATGGAATAAAGGCAAACTGAAACAGTAAGATAGCATTTCATTTTTATGAGATGGGCAATAACTGAGTAATATCAAATGTGAGCATGTGTGGAGTAGACCCTTCCACACATTGTTGCTTCTGGAAGTATCAATCGCTACAACTGCTTTTGTAAG
Source organism: Leontopithecus rosalia (assembly GCA_028533165.1). Taxonomy (NCBI): domain Eukaryota; kingdom Metazoa; phylum Chordata; class Mammalia; order Primates; family Cebidae; genus Leontopithecus; species Leontopithecus rosalia. Next base: position 90,255,785 of record CM052662.1, read on the forward strand.
GACAGTTTGTCAAAACCTATTTTAAAATGTTTTAACACAGATAACTTTGATTGATCAGAATCCACCTCCAGGACTTATTTTTAGAAAATAATAATAGCACAGTGCGTAAAAAGTTTCCCACAGTACTTAAATATTTACGTAAAGTTTGTTTATAACAGCAAATTTTAAAACAGCTTAAGTGTTCGTCAGAGAGGGCTTAGATATAAACACAAATATACACCAGTGCAATGCAGCCATTTAAAGTGAGGAGATCCATGTTGCAGCAGTAGCTCAGAGCTGCCATTGGTAGTTCAGTGGCCACTAGATCTGGGTTCAAATGTTAGCTCTACTCGTCACTAGCTGTGTGAACTTGGACAAGTCATTTGACCTCCGTAGGCCTCACTAATCTCATCTTAAAGAAATCAGGATAACACATCTACCCACGTCTTAACATCGAAGTGAACTAGATGAGAGGATGAAGGAAAGGCTCTTGACACACGGTAAGGGCAGAATAACTGTGAACTACTCTTAGTGACAGCCTTCGGATTCGATCCTGCCAAATGAGGGAAATTAAGATAAAAATAGCACTGCCAGTTTCTGTGCCAGAGGGTAAACTAGCTCCGTGGCTTTTGATCCTCCCAAGACCGTATTAAAATAAATTTAAAACCAAAAGAGTAAGTTTACAACAGAGAAGAAAGAGAGGGCCATCAATAAATTGCTGGAAGACAGAAAACAGATGGGTCAGAAGAACGAGACACAGCCAAAATGATTGCATCTGTAAAATACAGAAGATACTGTTTAAAAATCTAAACAAGAAAGTTCTTTTAGGGATCACAAGTATTAGTCATAAAAATTAATGGACTGGAAAATTATGTTGAGCTTTTTGAAATTTAGAGCAAAATGATATAGGTAGAAATGTGAAAAAAACAGATATTAAATAATAATGGTTAAAATTAAGATCACAAACCTATACCAAAAGCACTAGAATATTTTCCAGACACTGAATTATATTCATTGCATGTCTTATTTCAGTCAGTCTTACTGGCAACCCTATAAGGTAGCTAATGATATTATTCTCCCTTAGTAGTTGGAGAGGTTGAAGCATTAAAAAATTAAAAAGACCAGGTGTGGTGGCTCGCATGTGTAATCCCAGCACTCTGGAAGGCCAAGCTGGGAGGATTACTTGAGGCCAGAAGTTTGAGATCAACTTGAGAAAACTGGCATGATACCATCTCTAGAATTTTTTTTAATTAGCTGGGCATAATGGCACACACCAGTAGTCCCAGCTACTCAGGAGGATAAGGCTGGAGAGTTGTTTGAGCCCAGGAGTTTGAGGCTGCAGTGAGCTATGTTCATACCACTGCACTCCAGCCTGGGCAACCGAGCAAGACCTCATCTCAAAAAAAAAAAGGAAAAGAACAAAAGAAAAAAAAAAAGAAAAGAAAGAAATTTGCCCCAGGCCACATGGCTAGTACTTGGGGTATGCACATGGCCAGTGTAGCCCTGTGCTGAATTGTCTCTGTCACTGGGCACCTCCAAACCCCTAAGAGCATCTCTACATCATAAAGAAGCAGGAACTACATTTTTCAGTGCTTGCCCCACGTGGGTTCAGATTACAGCCTCCGGCCAGTATCAGTGACTGGAAAGGTATTAAATAGAAAATGAGAGACCATAATTCTCTAAAGGCAGTTTCAGACAGATGCATGAGCAAAGGTTGGATGTGAGGTTTGAAGCAGCTTAACATTGAGGATCTAGAATCAAGAACTTTGGGGCTATGGACTGAGCGAGTCAGTGACAATTCAAGAAACCTTTACTCCTCCAGCCCTTCCAATGCTTTTCCTTGTGTTAAGACACTTCCTACTGAGAACACAGAAACACTTTTATTTCCCTGATCAACTCTGATACAGGTTCCGAATGCTGAGACCTAATCCTGGAAGTCCAATATCTAACTGACAGGTGTTTCAGAAATAAACAGAAAACTGAAGGGAAGAAATTATCAAAAAGTAGAATCTTAGTGCTCAAAAGGTACAAATCTTACATGAATAGGGTTCACGTCCAGCACAATGAATCAAAAAGTGAAATAGGCCACCTGGGTACAGTGGCTCACACCTGTAATCGCAGTACTTTGGGAGGCCAAGTCCAGAGGATTGCTTGAGGCCAAGGATTTAAGATCAACCTGGGCAACATAGCAAGACCCCACCTCTACAAAACATTTTTTAAATTAGCTGGGTGTGGTGGTCTACATATGTAGCCCTAGCTACTTGAGAGGCTGAGAAGGGAAGATCACTTGAGTTCTTTCAGGAGTTCAAGTTTACAGTGAACTATGATCTTACCACTACACTCTGGTGACAGAGTGAGATCCTGTCTCTAAAAAATTTTTTTTTAATTCTAAAAAAGGAAAACAAATACATAGGCAACTTTGTGGTATTTTAGAATTTTGAAAACTAAAAGAACATATATTTCAGAGAGTAGAATAAAGTAACCTACAAAAATGCAAATTAACTGGTTCTCATGTCTCATCATCACCATATGATCCTAGAAGATACTGGAAAAATGCCTTCAAGTTAGGGAACATTTCCACCTAGAATTCTATACCCAGCCAAACTATAAATCAAGACTTAGAGAAGAATATAGACCTTATCCGGTAGTAAAGACCAAAATTTAAACTTCTGTGCAAAATATTTTGAACAAGGATGGAATTCTAGTTCACTTGATAAACTTTCAGCAGAAAACAAGAGGATTTATCATTTTAATATTATAGATTTATTCATGAGTATTAAAAATATGTAGCATTGTCAGCTTCTATAGCTACGAATACTATTTAGAAGGAAAGTATTAGATGTATTTAGGTATTAAAAATACATAATGGAATAGGGAGTAGGTGACTATGGCAACATTGGGAAGACAGCACAAGAATGACTGAAATTTGGGCAACACCTTGCTAAAGTAAATGCCTTAAGGTATTATTTCTTCCAAATATATTAACAAAAATATTTGTAGGAGAAGGGACTTTCATGTAAAAGAAGGGACTTAAAGGACACTACAGAGCCAAAAGCAGGAACTCATTAACTGCAGCAATACCAGGACAAAGGAGTCCAAAGACTGTGATTTAGTGGCTCGCTCATGAAGTTGGCCCAGCTCCCTTGACTTACACTCATATTCATTATTCTTCCCCCAACTCCCAATCCCCAGTAGCCTCTGACTGTGTTTCCCAAGAAGCATCTCCCACAGGGAAGGGAACGTGAGGATACGGTGAGCTGTGTGATTGCCTACAAGTGCCACTTCTCATCATAAAGCAGTGTTTTGCGGCCGGGTGCAGTGGCTCAAGCCTGTAATCCCAGCACTTTGGGAGGCCGAGGCGGGTGGATCACGAGGTCGAGAGATCGAGACCAACCCGGTCAACATGGTGAAACTGCGTCTCTACTAAAAATACAAAAAATTAGCTGGGCATGGTGGCACGTGCCTGTAGTCCCTGCTACTCAGGAGGCTGAGGCAGGAGAATTGCCTGAACCCAGGAGGTGGAGGTTGCGGTGAGCCGAGATCGCGCCATTGTACTCCAGCCTGGGTAACAAGAGCGAAACTCCGTCTCAAAAAAAAAAAATGCAGTGTTTTGCAATCTGACTCATGCATTAATACCCTCATTTTTACTTCCTCCCATTTTCTCTCTTATTCTTTTATCCTGTTGGGTTCTGTCTTTCTGTATAAGTAATCTCAAATCTTATTTGGAGTGAGAAAGAGTTTAACTAAATAGCACTAAGGATCCTCACTTCACTCTCCGGTGAGATGTGGTAACGAGCCTGATTCCCTGTGGGCACATGGATGCACTGGAGTTTCTGGTTCTACAGAGCTGGGATTAACCAAGCTCTTCTGATACTCCGGTACTCAGGGGTTCGTGGTTCCACTAACAGACTAACTTCAGCTGTAAGCAGAAAACAAAATTTATTGCAAGGAGGTCAAATAGTTTATAAGAGGGCTAAGAAGGCTGGTGAATGAGGCCTGGTGTATGGAAACAAAACACAGAAAGCAAAATGGACCCCAGATGGCATCTGAAGTCTGTTTAAGAGGCTGCCATTGGCATTATCACCACAAACTCTAGCTATGGTTTCACCAGCTACACCTGACTCTTTCCTTCATCAGAGGCACCAACCTCAATCTCTAAAGGTTCACTGGAAATTTGCATTGCTCAGTGAAGACTCAAATCCTAGCCAGACACACCTAGTGGCCTGAGCTTCCAAGGAACTGGGGAAGGAAACATCTAACCCTTTAGGCTTGGGCTTCTTTATTGGCATTTCCTGAAATATGAGGGCAGAGCAGGCAAAATTGTCAAAGTCTATCTCACTTGGTGACCCTATGAGGCCCTACCAGAGTAGCCAACTCATGTCCCTCTTTATTGTCACCTCTTTTTCCTTCGAGACACTTATTGCCCAGGCTGGGGTCAGTGGCGAGATCTCAACTCACTGCAACCTTCATCTCCTGGGTTCAAGTGATTCTCCTGCTTCAGCCTCCCGAGTAGCTGGGATTACAGGCACACACCACCGCACCTGGCTAATTTTTGTATTTTTAGTAGAGACAGGGCTTCACCATGTTGGTCAGGCTGGTCACAAATTCCTGACATGACCCTGAGGGTGATCCACCCGCCTCAGCCTCCCAAAGTGAGCCACCGTCTCAGGCCGTCACCTCTTTTTTCTTGTTAAATTCAGCAGTTTCCAGGTCAGGATACTTTTGCTACATTAGTTATATTTGTATAATATATATTTTTTGCTTATTTCCAAGTTGTACTCTAAACATGAGTTTCTCATTTACATTTTTAGTCTTGTTATGTGTACTTCTGAATAAACATAGATGAGGTGAAGTCTTTCCTGTTAAATTCTACTGGGACGCAAGTTTCACATTACCTATGAGCCTTTTTCATTGAAAAACAAAAATCCTTCCAGAACGAGAAGGCTAAAAAAATAAGAGTAAGAATAAAAATAAAAAATAAAACAAAAATCCATTTTGAGGATAAGTTCAAAGAGACCGAATGTTCCCATGTAAGTAACCACCAACAATGTAAGATGCTTATTTCATGAATTCTTGAAAGAGTTCTTAAACTATGATAGTGCAAAAATCACCGAATTGCTTAACTCAAGAGCTAAATAAATGTCTCTGGTAAATTGGTACCAAAAAGAAAAAATCTGTAAGGAAACAAAGACATCCATTTTAGTAGCATATGAAAGATTCTGCAAGAATAAGTAAGAAATATCAACTGTTGGTTGATACTCTTTGCACTAAAGTATATTCATAAGCAAGATTTTTATGTTTTGTTGGATCTGACTTTTCACTACCCTGTTATAATGTTTCTCAAGTTTGTTTTAGTCTCTATGTTTACAGCGTCCTGGAGGGTGGTGGTGGTAACTTTAATTTGCCAACCTATGTTTAATTTTACAAGAATCCAGATCAAACTACTATATAAACAAGAATTGCCTTGCAGGAACTTCTTGGTGATTAGGCTGGAGAAATCACAGCTGAACTAAAAACTAAGCTGCCAGCATTACTTTTTCATTTTCCCCCTTGTAATTTTAATGGCCCAAATGAAAGAGCTTTTCTTCTTTAACAATAGCATCCTTGTTAAAAGTCCTTTAAGGGACTGCTGTACTACATTGCAACAGTTCATAGAACACGCTTCCCTCTCGTGGTAGACGTGGAAGGTAACTTTTTTCCGGTATGTAGCATGAGTCCCAGCTTGGGAACTCCTGTCCATTAGACGTTTCCTTGCAGAGAAATATCATTAATCTGTGATACTTACTACAATAGCATATTCTTTTCCTCAGCAGAGGTAGTCATTGAAAGTGCATATTATCGAGGCAGCTGTCCCATTAAGTTTTTACAAAGGATTAAGGGTTATGTGAGTACCCAACAGTTGCACCAGCTAGGATGAAACAAGGGTTCCCAAATCCTATGCCTATTAGTATATGGAATGAAATGATACATTCTTTATCCATGCAGTAGGATATTCATATTTAAGAAGAAAAGTAAACTAGAAATGAAACCTCATTCATTCCTTGAAATGCAAAGCATTGTGCGAACACAAATGAAGACATTTATAAAGAAATATACAACATTGCCCCTTCTCTTGAGAAGTCTACCAGAGTCTCAGTAGGTATGATTTCAAAGTTCAAAACATTAAATAAAATTAAAGAGTTCAATAAAAGCCTGAGTCACTGAAGAAATTCTACAAGTCAGTTCACGAATAACTGCTGAATAATACACAGGCTGCAATGGAAGTTCCGGAAGTGAGAACGTTTGAGGGCCGGAGGTGCAAGAAGAAAGTTGATTACTTTCTCAATCAAGACCTCAAAGATTGGTCTGAAGTGTGTGTATGAAAGTTGGAAGCAATTTGAGAGATCATCTTCTACTTCAATATTTCCTAAACTTACCTGTTGAAAAGACTCTTAGGAGAAATCTAAAAATAAAATTGGCCAGGGGCCAGGTGTAATGGCTTACACCTGTAATCACACCCCTTTGGGAGGCCAAGGTGGGCAGATCTCTTGAAGCCAGGAGTTTGAGATCAGCCTGGGCAACATGGTAAAACGCTGTCTCTACTAAAAATACAAAAATCAGCTGGACATGGTGGTGTGTGCCTGTAATCCCAGCTATTCAGGAGGCTGAGGCACAAGAATCACTTGAACCTGTGAGGTGTAGGTTGCAGTAAGCCAAGATCGCACCACTGCACTCCAGCCTCGGTGACAGAGTGTGAGACTCTGTCTCAAAAAAAAAAATTCTCTGGTTCTTTTCTCTGCCCTATTGAACTATATATGCCGGAGAAAGAGCCCCCAAACTGTATTTTTTTCTTTTTTTGAGATGGAGTCTTGCTCTGTCACCAGGCTGGAGCGCAGTGGTGCCAGCTCACTGCAACCTCCGCCTCCTGGGTTCAAGCAATTCTTCTGCCTCAGCTTCCCAAGAACCTGGGACCACAGGCGTGTGCCACCACACCCAGCCATTTTTTTTTTGTATTTTTAGTAGAGACGAAGTTTCACGGTGTTGGCCAGGATGGTCTCTATCTCTTGACCTCTTGATCCGCCCACCTCAGCCTCCCAAAGTGCTAGGATTACAGGCGTGAGCCACCGTGTCTGGCCCAGACTGTATTTTTTAACTGCTGCAGGTAATCATTTTCATCTGGAAGTTTGGGGAAAATTGTTCTAAGCCAATCTGTGATCTCAGCAATAAAACATTAAACAAATACCAAATGTAAAAAAGAAGAAAGCAGATACAAGACAATGATGTGTGTGTGTGTCTGCATGTGTGTGTATGTGTGTGTGTTTGTATGTGTGTGTAGACAGATAGTAACCAGCAGGCAGTCCAGTAGAGAGGAAGAATATTTGCACAGGAGCCAGGGCCAGTGAGCTACGGTCCAATGTCTTTCACATAGTGAACACTCAAGAAATATCTTGTAATGACTCCATAAAAGTGATGCAAAGACCAAAACAAGCCATAACTTTCAAGCATTCGATGACCTATTTATTACTTATTACCACCTATATTCTACTCATTTTGTAAAACCTCTACTTGGAAACACAGCCCGTTAATTGTGTAGCAAGACTGAGTCAAACCTCTCCATGCCCAGGAAAAATTTAAATCCTAAGGAGGTAAAGAGATTTTGCTGCAGTGAACTAGAAAGTTCAAATTCAAGAAAAGGAGACTCTGAGCTGCATCTCAGAGAACCTATTCAGATGCTTATTAGACTGTGGTAGATTTTGCTAAGGCATGTGATAGAATGAATAGCTCACAAAATAATTTTAAACTGGCTTCAAACACCCTGAAGAAAATTGCTGAAAACCAACTCAAGCCCTGAGCACACCACAGAAACATAAACTAGCATATGGGGGATAATCTCACTGTGGCAGGGTGGAGCAAATGACTTCATACATTTTTTTCAACATCCCCCATCATCAGAGCTCTGGTTCTTAATGCTTCTCTTCACATTTTTCTAGTCAGTGGGAGTTTCTAAATGTGTGTGCATGTGCGTGTGTGTGTGCATGTCTGTGTGTGTGTGTGCATTTTGACAGGAATGCCTGTACTCATAGCCTACTAAATTCTAAAATTCTATCATTCTCTTTTCTCCTAGGCTCTCTACTTTTTTAATGGAATTTGCAAAGCACCTTAATAACAAGTTGATTTATAAAACTTAAATCGAAATAATGCTTTGTCGTTAATATTTATTACTTGACATGTTTAGTACACATAGTTTAAATATCAGAATCAGAGTTTACTAGAAACATCAAGTTTTCATTTGATTATTTTCTAACAAAAATATTTCAAATGCGCCTATTCTGCTGTTAGTATAGCTTGAAGAACCCATCGCTTGATGTTTTTCATAGGATTGAAGCCATGGGAGGGGAGGGTCAACAACCACGGTAAATCCATGAAGACGGTTTTATAATCTACTAGATGCTGCACAGCCAGAGGCAACAAGCTATGTTTTGCTAATAGGTCCCATCAAAGTGGGGTCCAGGTCACCTTTAGCCTATAAGCATCATCCTGGAAGCCAGGAGTCAGTCAGTAGGGTTTACTGCAGTATTTTGAGGAAGAAAGGAGAAAAATGACTGCTCTTCAGAGCTGACTGGATATGTACATAAATATCCTAGTGACATATCTTTTTTCAGTGATTGTCTTAGTCCACTCAGGCTGCTGTAACAAAATACCATAAACTAGGTAGCTTATAAACAACAGAAATTCAGTTCTCACCATTCCGGAGGCTGGGAAGGCCATAATTAAGACACCAGCAGATTTGGCATTGAGTGGGGATCCACTCTCTGGTTCATAGATGGTGCCTTCTCGCTGTGTCCCCACATGGTAGAAAGGCAAATAGCTCTCTGAGGTCTCTTTTTGTAAGGGTGCCAATCCTATTCATGAGAATTTCATCCTTACCCAAAGGTTCCTTCTCCTAATGCTATCATATTAGTGATTAGATTTCAATTTATGAATTTTGGGGAGACACCAACATTTAGACCACAACATTGAGATTTTATATATATTTACATGAATATATATGTGTGTGTATGAATATCCCATGTGTGAGTGTGCATGCATGCATAGTGGAGAATATATGTTTAGCATGTAAAGTTACACTTTGTACCAAATGCTTTCAAGATAGCAAAATAATATAACACCTGCTAAATGCCAGGTAATTGGACATTATCCAAATCAGTCATCATGCAACCCTATGAGGTGGAAATTTTTATCCCCAATTTATAAGTGAGCAAACAAATCTCAGATTAAGTAATTTGAGGGAGCACTGGTTATAACAGATAAAGTGAGATTTTGTATTTGAGTTTCTCTCCCAATTTTTTATTCTTAATCAATAGGCTATAATTGAGTGATTAGCAAGGGTTTGTTAGGAATATTGTTGGTTCGTAATAGCAACAATATGGGGCTTGTAAGACGAGGGGCTTTAAGGGTAGCGATCTCAGTGTATCTTTCAAATAGAGAAAGCAGTATAAAATCTCTGTGTTGCCGGGCGCGGTGGCTCAAGCCTGTAATCCCAGCACTTTGGGAGGCCGAGGCGGGTGGATCACGAGGTCATGAGATCGAGACCATCCTGGTCAACATGGTGAAACCCCGTCTCTACTAAAGATACAAAAAATTAGCTGGGCAAGGTGGCGCGCGCCTGTAATCCCAGCTACTCGGGAGGCTGAGGCAGGAGAATTGCCTGAACCCAGGAGGCGGAGGTTGCGGTGAGCCGAGATCGTGCCATTGCACTCCAGCCTGGGCAACAAGAGTAAAACTCCGTCTCAAAAAAAAAAAAAAAAAAAAAAATCTCTGTGTCTTCATGCTTCTGTATTGGATTCAGGCTGTAGCCACACTTGTGCAAAAGCATTTCAGGGGAGACTTGCCAGGCAACCTCCACTTCCACCAGCTCAGGTTTAATGCACATAATACAGCTTGCTTCATGTGCATGTGACTAACCTGTGTTTATGGCTGATATTCTTTCAGGGTATCTGCACTGAATTAAAGTAAGAACAGAGAGCAACACGAAGCGGTGAGCAAAACTCTCTAGAAATTCACAAACATCGTCCATCAGCAGAAATCATGTTTACAGTTTTAGAATTCCTATTTTACCTTCCGTGGAGCTGTAGGATGGAATCCAAAGACCCCTCAAACCAGAACTTAATGTCAATGCATTTTTGTTGAGATAAAAGAAAATGTCGTGTGCCACAGATGCTAAATACAGGTCGCATCAGTAACCATAGCTTCCATTTTCTGCCACAGTTGAATAAAATCTTTTTACTATTTTTCAATTAGGAAAAGCAGCACTTCAGATAATAAGCAAGGCTTTTGTAACAAACCAGCAAAGTTGGAGTACATTTACTGAAAGTTAGGTTTACGTGGTTATTGAAATGCAGATTTGTGTTGGACCGCGGGACTCATCTTCCGCTGGCCTCTGGGGAATGAACCAGAAGGCAGAAACGTTTTCTGTTTCTTGCTTCTGCTATGTGCATACAGTTTTTGTCTTCCCCTAGAGCCACGTGGGAGGGGTGAGGCTGAGAAGCAAAGTTTGAGTCAGGGCTTAGATTAAAAAACGGAAGCAATAATCTTCTCCATTTTCAGTTTTAGTTGTTTCATCCCTTGTGCTAAATTGTAGGTGAGAAGCTGGGGAGAGAGGATGCCACGGGCTCATTCACAGCACTGCTTGGAACCTTTAGAACTAAGCGCATTTGGATAGAAATCCCGGCTTCATGATTCCCCCATTCCACCTAGAACTACAGTATGATTCCACTGTCTGTTCTTCCGGCATGAAGGTATCTTGAAGCTGATCGTCTACACTGGGAAATGAGTAAGTGGTTCCAAAGCAGAGGTGGGTTTGGGCACACACGGGAGTGTATAAAGCTCAAAGCCTCCTTATACAGGGCACTGATTCAGAAAGGAGCTGACACTGTGATGAAATTTATGACACAAGATGGGACGTGAACAAATCCTTCATCCTAAAAAGGACAGAAACTCAGAAGGGAATGACTAGGGAGAATGAGTCACTGGCAGCTGCTAAGAATTGTAGTTAGACCTTCATTCCTGATTTAACTCTCTCCTTCACCCCCAGAGGCCAGTGGTTCTCAAACTTTAGCAGCATTCCAATCACCTCAAGGGCTTTTAAAACAGGATCGCTGATCGGCACACCCACAATTTCTGATTCAGTACATGTGGGTGGGGCGAGAGAATTTTCTCTCTCTAAAAGTTCCCAGGTGATGCTGGTCATGGATACCACACCATAAGCTATTGCTTTCGGCAATACTAGTTTCAGAATTCAGTCAGAGTCACCAGTTTATTTACCTGGAAAACCAGCCCAACATTTTTCTTAATAGGAGAAAAAGCATACCAATTTACTTAATATGTATACATGAGAAGAAATTACAGAGGAATTACCCCCAGCCCGACATTTCCTTAAAATAGGTGCTTCTATGTTAACCTGAAAGGGCACTGCTAAAAGAGAGGATGAGGGGTCAGGGGAACACATTTTATCCAACAAGAGATGCCCCCTAATCCCATCCGCCACATTCAGCGAGAACCAGACCAGCGGCTTAGCTATCAGTTCGTTGTGTGGGTTTTGGTGCCAGACTAGACTTAGATTTGAGATTCAAGTCTACTAACTAAGGTGATAAATTTCAGTCAGTCCCTTACTTTTCTAAACTGCAGTATTGGAAGAATGATACAATGGATCTCATAGGGCTGCTGTGAAGTTAAATAAGACAATGTTTAGGAAGCTTTAACACAATAGGTCATGTATAAATAAACATTAATTATATATTATTTAGTGTTTAGGAAGCTTTAACACAATAGCTCATGTATAAATAAATGTTAATTATATATTACTTAGTGATATAACCAGCATTACCATATAATTATTATATAGCCAGTATGTCTAACGTTTTTACACTCAATAAATTTTGAGGCGTTTATCCCATTTTCAGATATTGGAAACTGAGGCACGGAGGGGTTAAGTACCTTGCCCAAGGGCATCCTAGGGAGCTGTCTGAAGTTGTGCCTTGTGAATTATCATCATTCTGATCTAATCCCAGGCCTCTAAGTATGGTCTGCTCCAGACCTTCCACCCAGCCCTTCCAAGAACCCGGCCGCCCTCCGCAGGATTAAAGGAGGAGGTATTATTTCTCCAAGCCCTCCTGGAGTCTCTCTTGGCCTTTTTTGGCCCACATACTGCTGTATGTAGTTTGTGTCTGAAATGGAAAATTTCTGTAACACAATACCCAGCTCTGATCCCCACAGACTCTCAAATAATTTTTCTTTCTTTTTTTTTTCCTTTTGGTTTGGGTTAAAATATGACTTCATGTGCAAAAAAGAAGCCTCATTTCCCAGCACTCTCAGCAGATTCATAAACACTGCAGACCCACGGACCTCTGGTTCCTAGGAATTCTGAGGAATTAAGTCTCCTTTTTTGAAAAGGGGAGCAATGACTAAGAAGTGAGAAGTGGAAAGATTAAAAGTTGCTGCCTGTTTGGTGCAGGATACATAGCTGTGAGCCCACCCTCTTCTCCTGCACCTGCAAGAGGCCTGCCATGTACTCCAGCACTTGTACAGGCGCTCCAAGGAAAGGCAGGGGCTGTAGCTGCTCTGAGCTTTATGATCCTGCCTAAAAGTGAGGGTGTTAGGCAATTGGGCCATGCTAATCAGGGATTTGAGGTGTTAGATTCATTGACTCCCTAGCATTCTTCTCTCCTAGAGAGTCAACTCTTCACACACTGTTTATGCTGTCTGAACAAGACAGTGGGTTTCTCTTGAGTGAGTTATTTCTATGACAAGTTACTCTAACATAATGGTGAACTGTAACTGCACGGGGCTTTGGAGCTCAATTGTGACTTTCGTTTCCAGCTCTATCACTTTCTAGCTGGGTGACCTAGGGCAAGTTACTCAAACTCTTCCTGTTTTAGTTCACTCACCTGTAAGTGGAACCTGTCATCAACCGTACATTCTGAGATTTTCCTAGGAATAAATTATTTAATAACTGATCAAGTGCTTAGGGCCATTCCTGATACATAGTAAGCTCCATGTGTCTTGCTATTCTTATTTATTTTCATTTTTATTCCTACTACTACGTACTGCAAGGAAAGGAGAAGTGCTGTATTTGAATGTTTGTACCCCCAGAAATTCATGTTTTAGGATCCTAGGTGATGGTAGTGGGTCGTGGTATTAGGAGGTGATTCGGTCCCGAGGACAAAGCCCTCGTGATTAGGATTAGTACCCTTATAAAAGAGACCCCTTCTACCACATGATGGCAGAGTGAGAAGGCACCATTCGTGAACCAGGAAACAGTCCCTCGCCAGACACTGAATCTGCCGGTGCCTTGATCTTAGACTTCCCAGTCCCTAGAACTGTGAGAAATGAATTCTGCTGTTTCTAAGCTACCCAGCCTATGATAAATTACTAAAGCAGCCCAAACAGATGAAGACAAGCAGTTATGGCTATATTTGCTCAAGAAAATATAATGCAAAAATAGAAAGGAAGCAGTTTGGCCTTCTGGTAACGACGCAAGTCTGGATTCTGACAGACCTGCACGTGAACTTTGACACTGCTGCTTAAGTTGTATGACCTTTGACAAGTTACGAAACTTTTTGAAATCCACTTTTCTGTTTATAAAATGGAGATATGATAACATTTACCTCATAGGGCTACAGGGAGGATCTAATGAAGTAATGTTTGGGAAGCTCTCTACAGTTGGTCAGCAGCCCAGGAATGGCAGTTACTGTGTGGCAAACTGGCCACATGAACAAAGAAACCACCCTACTTGATACAACTGACTAAAATCATTACGACGTCTGAGATTCTTACCAAATATACACAGACAGAAGGCATAGCAAAATAGCATGGTCCTTTGTGTATTTTTCTGTCTCTTGTGTTAAATGTGGATTGTTGTTAGATTTATCAATTGCCTGTCACCCCTATTCCCAACCTATCCTTCTTTATCAGACACACTTTTGTCCCAGCATGTACATGTCGATATGGTGACGTTTTGCCAGATTTCATACAGGAAACTACGATGAAAATACCTCACTGGTCTTCAAGTTTCAATTTTTAGATTATATGAAATTTGTGTCATGAAATAAAGGTTCTTGAGGAATCACAGACAGGGCACCAGCATCACTCAGTTTTAGGGGCACTGTTTCCATCATGTTGTAGTAAAGCTAGGCTCCAAGAGGGGTCTTTAATGGACAACACAAGAGGATGGGTGCCTCCTGCAGTTGTGCAACGGAATAGCTTGGATCTTAAAGTGCAGGAAAGTGCAGGAAACATGGTCCACTGACTCAGACTTGGACGTGAACCTCTCTTCTTTTTGATGAGTCAGACTCTGTCTTCCAAAAGTTAATTTATACTTGCTGAGTGAGAACTTGCTAATACCCCGTGACATCACCATGGAAAGGAACTGCAGAGTCACAGATCTGAAAGCTGAAAGACCAGCACAGGTCATCAGGCCCACCCCCTCCAGCGTCCTAGGGAAGCATGCCAGTGCAGCTCCAGCGTGCCTTCTGTCAGTGGGGAAAAACAGTCTGAGGCTTGGCTTCCAAGGAGTATTAGAGTTCAACAACTTCTTACTCTCAACGGGCAGGCGTGAAGCACCCTTAACCCTTGGCTTACTCCACCAGCACTTGTGTTTAAAGATCCTTCGTTCTGACTAATGCACTTTCCGAAGAAGTAGGAGGGGTAGTGATATCAGCACTGAAGGGTGGTGAGAGAAAAAACGGATGAAGCCAAACACCAGTGGAAGAAGATATGGAAAGTATTGACTCCAGGGACACTAACAAGTGGTTGTGATTTTTGCTTTTATACTTTCCCTTCCTGCCCCCAACAGGCTTCTTACACATAGTATCATATAGCACTTTAAAGTTAAAAGCCATCCACAAAATTATCTTGTCCTAAGGCACTCAGTTTTCAGATGAGAAAATGAGTCTCAGATGTCAGGGAGTACCAAAGCATCCAGGGAAAATAATCGATCCAAAAATCACTTATGTTTTTGGCTGCCTTAAAGGAGAGAGAAATGTATTCAGGTCAGAGCAAGTGGCATTTTTAACTCCATTATCGAAATATAGAAGATAAGGCTCAAAATAAAATGGTGACGTAAACTTGGTTCCTAAACTTGGTTCTCTGCTGGGTAGCACAATCTGGTGACGTCAGGGCTTGAGGTGAAGACGAGAACCTGGGTATATCCAGAAGCTCTCTGCGAAGGGAGGCTGAGGGGCGAGTGAAAAAAGGTGATCCCATTCTTTGAAGCTTAAGGTGGAAAAGAAGCCAAGCTCTGATCAATAATGTAGCATTTACGTTAGCATTTCAATTTTGCCATCTTTTTTCATTTTTTAATATGCACGCACGCACACACGCACACACACATGCATACATACATATTGCAAATAAGAAGCACAGAAATCTGGAGTCAAAGCACTGGGATTTTTAATGTGCTCCCTGTGTCATCTTCTCATTTTCACATTGTCTCTTCCATAAATTAAGAATTATTATAGTGTCTCTCATAGCTTTGTTGTATACATCAAACAAGATAATAAAGTGTAACTGCTTTGTGAATCATGAACAGTAATTTTCAAATAGTTTTATTTTCAAGACACTTTTTAAGAATCTGATGAAAGGCTAGGTGCAATAGCTCATACCTGTGATCTCAGCAGTCTGAGAGGCCAAGGCAGGTGGATCACCTGAGGCCAGGAGTTCAAGACCAGCCTGGGTAACATGGTAAAACTCTGTCTCTACAAAAAATATAAAAAATACGGAGGAGAACGATCCAAGATGGCCGATCGCTAACATCTCGGGATTGCAACTCTCAGTGAAAGTGCACAGAACTAGAGGACGCCACACTTTCAGACAAATTCTGGTCGCTCAGGAGCAGAAGATTCCCAGTGGAGGAGCCACGCAGGTCGCCGGCGCGACTCTTGTGGCCGGCGCAGTGGTTTCACCAGCACCTCGGCGCGGCAGCTCTCGGAGCAGAGTAAACGGGGCTGGCTTCCCTTCTGACCGAGGTTTGGAGGAGCCACACGGGTCTCCAGCATGACTCCTGAGGCCGGCGCAGCAGTTGTGCCAGCACCTCGGTGCAGCAGCTCTCGGCGCAGAGTAAGCGGGACTAGTTCCCCTTCTGACCGAGGTTTGGAGCTCTGGGAAGGCAGAGTCGCCTATTACGGACACAAGAAGGAAGCCAGACAGGAGAAGCCTGGGCAGAAAAACACCATCAGTCTTAACGCCGC
>CM052662.1:90272489-90345696 GCA_028533165.1 Leontopithecus rosalia
TGCCCCAAGACCAAGACCCAAGAATATTTGTGTCAAAGTACAATTAATTTCTCCTTGGTGGATATCCACAACAAGAACAGGCTCACATAGATAACAGAAATGATCATTAGTTTTTCAAATATGATTCCATTTAAAAGCAAGAATTTTCTTCCGCCTTCTGCTATGCAGATACATTCCTTTCTCCCCACACTCTCAACTCTCAAATTCTTAAGCATAATAAGCACAGTTTGAATAAAAGAATCTAGAAAAGAATCCAGAGAACTTAGGAAGATTTTCTCAAGTGGTTCTCGCACTCCCTTTAGTGCAGATTAAATACAGTCGTTTAAAGGATGGCATGCAGCTGTAAACAGGCAGTGTCAACGCAAAACTACTCAGTCACAGGGCCGGGCTGGAACCTGCCCATGTGAATTTGATTAAGCACGGAAAGAATGCATTAGTTCTATTTCCCTCGGGCAAAACTCTGCTTACTCACGTACCATCTCAGGAATAAGACAGGATCAAGATATGGAGACAGGATGTAACAGAGAAAGACTGAGCGCGAAGCTCACCTTCATTATTTGCTTCCAAATGATAAAAAAAAAAATAGAATCTAGAGATGGATAATGACTGCCCTTAAAATTGGTAGCAAACGTTCAGGTTTCTACTGGGAAGAAACTAAGTTATACACAGAACCTCCTATTTTGAGTCCAATGGTCAGTCTTTTTTTTTTTTTTTTTTTGAGACGGAGTTTCGCTCTTGTTACCCAGGCTGGAGTGCAATGGCGCGATCTCGGCTCACCGCAACCTCCGCCTCCTGGGTTCAGGCAATTCTTCTGCCTCAGCCTCCTGAGTAGCTGGGATTACAGGCACGCACCACCACGCCCAGCTAATTTTTTTTGTATTTTTAGTAGAGATGGGGTTTCACCATGTTGACCAGGATGGTCTCGATCTCTTGACCTCGTGATCCACCCGCCTAGGCCTCCCAAAGTGCTAGGATTACAGGCGCGAGCCACCGCGCCCGGAGGACACTAGGTTCCTAGCAATTATGCCAAACCTTAAGCTAGTCTTATGGGAGCTCAATGCCCTCAGCTGCAAAATATAAAGCAAGGATAGTAAAAAAGGAGAAATGCTCTGTGCCTACCATGAGTGCCCCAAAATGACCACTTTGAGCTCAAGAGCTCACACTTGAGCCATTTACACTCAATTGATTGAGTTTTTGTTCTTACTATTCCCTTGGTCCAGAACGCTCTCCACTCTCCCCATCAGCTTGGCAAATTCTTTCTTACCTGTTTTAGTTTCAGTGTAAACATCACTTATGTCAGAGAGCGTTCCCTGGCCCTTCCTATTTCCCTTTAAACTAGCTGAGACTCCTGCTAGAGCTTCTTTCTGTAGTACCAAGTACTGACCCCGCTGGGTACTTATGAGGCACAGTGTAGGCACTGTCTTCTCAACAATAAACTCCATGAAGGCAACAACCCTCTCTACTTTTCTCATTATTTTGAACAAGTTCTTAGCACATATAGGGTGATAAATAGAGCTTTATTTTTGTTCTCAGGCTATTCAAAGGGAAAAAAGTTTTGAAATATTTTTAGACATGTTATCTTATTTTTAGGATTATCTATAAGTAAATTTTTATATTCTTGCACAGCTTGAATTAGTCTTACATACGAACTTAATGTCACATATAATTGTGTCTTTCTATCTGTTTTCCTAGCTGTTTCATCTTAGTTCCTATCTGTTTTTCCCTCCGTGGTCCCCAGTTGCTATTCCAGGACAGCATCTTCTAATATTCTAAACCTCTCTGTGCTTCAGAATTTTGAGAATTCTTGCTCAACGTGACTATTTATAGAAACTGTGCTTGCAGGAGTTCCGAAGTCCATGGCTTCAGCATCAAGGTCATGGGAAAGTCTTCACTATTCAGAGGGAGATTTTTAGAGCCCTCCAATGAATACCTACAAATCTTCTCTCGGGCAATAGCAGAAGCACCACCACGTAATTACCTTTGCTTATAATATTCTTTCCGAAGTGGGCAGCCTCAACTGGCAATTTACATCTAAAATATCCACTTTGTCTTAGAATTAACTTCTATTTACCTTCACAGTGACAAGTTCTTTAACATGAAAGAATTATTTGGCAAGACTGAGGCTTGGAGGAAAAATAAAATAATTGAATAAGCATTACTAGGAAGAAAGGGAAACATCAGCAAGGTAAGGAGAGGAAAACAAGACAAAAGAAAAAACTCATCTCCTTTAAATGTATTCAAGTCTCTGGGTCCAGATTATTCAGAACAAACTTGCAGATCAAGAAGGGAGCGTGCACCCAGGGAGAGAAACAGGTTTAAGATAAACATTAATGACTATCAAGATACTTGTATTCCAGAGACAGAAAAATTACCTTCTGACGTACAGATTGATCCGCTTGCTGTTGATCACTAGCAAAATTCTAGAATAAATATTAAATAGCCAATTTGTGAACATGTGGGCCAGAAAATCTTACCTCAATCCTAAAGGAGTTTTTTAAGATAAAGTTATGTCAGACTGCAAACACTACATCAGATGAATACCAAAGAGAAATTCAGTTACGGTAAGGGTCTTGACAAAGTTTGTTATCTTTAAAAACCAGATGGTAAACTGAGGGTTATTTAAAAATACAGTTGGGTGAATTCAGAGTCAACGGAACAAGCGTCCTAAGGGCAATTGTTTAGAGGACCCATGTCCTTTGAGAGAAACAGTCTCTCCGGAATGATCACCCTTCCTGGTGTCACATCGATGATGATTTAGAGGATATTTTCAGAACTGCCAAATAACCAAACTGGGAGGGAAAATACGTTCGTTAATGGATCAACATCAAGACTGAGAAATATTATAACAATGAATATCAGTGCCAGGATTCCACAAACCCATGATTAAGGACATATGTCTCAACAGGAATTTCTCTTAATCAAGTATTACATATGTTGTATTAGAAAAATCAGAAAACACAAACAAGCAAATGGGAGGAAAAACTGTGAATGTGATAGTCATCAGGTCGGTCTGCAAAAAGCGTCCTTCTGAGCTCATTGGAAGCTTGCATTTCTTTGCTCCTTTGAAGTGAAACATGAGATTTTCCTTAAATAACAAAATACCAGAAGCGTCATGCAGCGTGTGCAAGTTGCCTCACCCTGTTTTCCTGCCTCAGTGGTAATGGAAGCTTCTGGAGCCATCTGTCTGGGTCTCTGAGTGGGTGTAATCAGTAGGCCCCTCTCTCACGAACCATGCTGGTAAATAGCATAAGCAAGAACTAATTTTTTGTTGGGTTAAGTCATTGAGATTTGGGGATTATTTCTTACTGCAGTATAATCCAGTGTATTCTGAGCGATGAAACTAGTATTTCAGAGCATAAAGATAAGAAAAAGTGAGTTTGTGGTGTGTTAATTCCAAGATTTTTAGCACACATATGTAATACACACATAAATTATAAAAATGTCAACTATCTTGTAACATACTGGTTTACTGCATTACGTTGTGAAGTAAGGATATTTCGACATCAATTTTTTTAACTAAATAATAATAATGGTCCATTACTTGAACATGTCACATATCACCCAAACAATTCCCTATTGTGAAAACTTCTTTTTTCTATTTTTATAAGTAATGCTCTGATAAGACTCTTTGCACACATCTTTAGTATTTCACTTAGAATTAGGAAAAGTGATATTTTGAGAACAAAATTAATTGTTTTCTTAAGCTTTCATCATATATTTCCAAATTATACTAAAAAAGTAACAAAAATACATAGTTCCATGAGCTGTGTGTGAGAAAGTCTGTTTTTCAACTTTTCTCCACAGAATATTGGCTATTAATCTCACTTTTAGCAGTTTGACTTTGCCAGTGCCTTTGGCATCCGGCTTGTTTGAATATTTCAGCACATGTCTGTGGGCCATTTCACTTCTTCACTTCTGACTCACCTGCTCATGTTCTTTGCTCATTGCTGTACTGATATGACTTTATTTTAGTTGATTCTTAAGGGATCTTGACATATTAGGTCTGTTGACCCCTACCCTATATTTTGCTGCCATATTTGTGTTCACTTTACTTTTTGATATTTTTATTATTCTTCTACACTAGAGCTTTAAATTTTAGTTGGCAAAATATAGCAGTCTGTCTTCTGTGACTTATATCTTTGAAGGATACACTTAGAATTCTCAAATATCCAAGTAAAATGTATTTTCAAATATAATGTCTTCCTCTAGTTCTTTAACTATTTTATTTTTACAAATACATTTTTAATCCATCTAGGATTTATTTCTGAATATTAAATATAACAGGATTTTTCCCCTCCCCTAAAAAATAGCTGATGTTTTTATTTATTTATTTATTTTTTATTTTTTTATTTTTTTGAGACGGAGTTTCGCTCTTGTTACCCAGGCTGGAGTGCAATGGCGCGACCTCGGCTCACCGCAACCTCCGCCTCCTGGGTTCAGGCAATTCTCCTGCCTCAGCCTCCCGAGTAGCTGGGATGACAGGCACGCGCCACCGTGCCCAGCTAATTTTTTTGTATTTTTAGTAGAGATGGGGTTTCACCATGTTGACCAGGATGGTCTCGATCTCTTGACCTCATGATCCACCCGCCTCGGCCTCCCAAAGTGCTGGGATTACAGGCTTGAGCCACCGCACCCGGCCTAGTTGGTGTTTTTAACTGATCTTAAACTCAGCAAGAAGCATTAGTGAGGCAAACACATGAATGTAATTTTAAACCTTAACAAAAGTCTAAGACACACAAAGAAGGAAGTCATAATTCTCCATCTGTTAGACCACTTCTAAAATTCAATTACAACATTGACTATCCAGTCAGAGAAGGGCAACCACATGGTGGTGGTTCAGAAAACAATAACTTTTGAAGAACAATTCAAGAAATGTTTTGCGGCCAGGCATGGTGGCTCACGCCCATAATCCCAGAACTTTGGGAAGCCAAGGTGGACGGATCACAAGGTCAGGAGTTCGAGACCAGCCTGACCAACATTGCAAAACCCTGTCTTTACTAAAAATACAAAATGTAACTGGGCGTGGTAGAATGTGCCTGTAATCCCAGCTACTCGGGAGACTGAAGCAGGAGAATGGCTTGAACCCAGGAGGCGGAGGTTGCAGTGAGCCAAGATCGTACCACTGCACTCCAGCCTGAGCAACAGAGTGAGACTCTGTCTCAAAAAAAAAGACATGGTTTGCTTGGAGAAGATGTTTACCTTGACAATGAAAATTGTATTTAGAATTAGGAAGAATTGGCATGAAAAAGTGGTAGATTCATTCTGATTCTGTGTAGTTCTAGATATTACCATTTGACACATTAAAATTTATAGCAAATCGTATTTAAATAAAAGGAAGAATTGTATGTCAATTAGAGCTGTTCAAAAATAAGGTACAGTTATCCCTCAGTATCTATAGAGGATTGATTCTAGGACCTCCCATGGATACCAAAATCTGCAGATGCTCAAGTCTCTGATATAAAATGGCACAGTATTTGCACTGCACCATAGACTTTCTCCTTTAAATCATCTCTAGATGACTTCTAAACCCAATACAATGTAAATGCAATGTAAATAGTTGTTACACGGCTGGGCAGGTGGCTCACACCTGTAATCCCAGCACTTTGGGAGGCATAGGCAGGCGGATCATGAGGTCAAGAGATTGAGACCATCCTGGCCAAGATGGTGAAACCCTGTCTCTACTAAAAATACAAAAATTAGCTGGGCATGGTAACGTATGTCTGTAGTCCCCGCTACTCGGGAGGTTGAGGCAGGCAAATCGCTTTGCCCAGGAGATGGAGGTTGCAGTGAGCCAAGATGGTGCCACTGTACTCCAGCCTGGTGACAGAGCAAGACTCCATCTCAAAAAAAAAAAATAGTTTTTATGCTGTATTGTTTAAGGATAATGACAAGAAAAAACGTCTATACATGTTTAGTACATAGGCAGTTTTTTCCCTCAAATATTTTTCATTTGTGGTTGGTTGACTCCATTGATGCAGAACCCACAGATACAGACGGCTGACTGTACTGACATCCTACTGCTGGCAGAATTCAAACAATTACTAAACACCATTCTATCAGGAAGTTTGTACAGGAGATCTTTGCTTGGATTGAGATGTTAACTCATGACCCCTAAGGTCTCTTCCAAAGTCTAAGATTTTATGATTCTGGATTGTTTGACTTAACAGAAGAAAATAATCTAGTAAATAACTATTGTTACTTTCAAAAATTCATGTCTGCGTTCTGAAAAATGCTTAAAGTGGGAATCTTCCCACTTTATCTGAGACAGAGCATCAGCAGAGGGGAAGGAACATTAACTTAGGGGACAGGTGTACCAGCCTAGGTCCTCCTACGCAGCAATAAGCAGTAGAACCTTAGGCAGATCATGTATCTCACCTGGGCTACAATTTGTCATTCTGAAATGAGAGTTGAACTAAAATATCATTACTAGATGACCTAAGAGTCCCCTCAAAGCCTAAAATCCTGTAATTCTATGTCTCATAAATAGGGGTAAAAAGTGATATAATCAGGTTTTCAAATACAAATTCTTAGGCCTATTTTAATAAACTCTGGCTGTCTCAGTGCCTTGTTCTACTGAGAGCCTCAGATGCAAAAAAGAGGTTATATCCAAGGTTCACACATTCATCACTCATCTAAAAAAAGTTTAAGAACTTATTTTGCATGAGGTGCAATGCTAGGTACCACTGACAGATTCAAGGGCAATTAGCATAAAGCCTGTACTGTCAAAGATCTCACAGGTCAGCAATGATGACAGCGCAGTAGACCAACAATTATGTTACTACATAACAATTGCGTTGGGCGTCTTTAACTGCCATAGTGTCAGAGACTGACAGCCTACTTGGCCTTTAGATATCTCAAATATACCCCAAGAGACTCTAGTTTGTATTTCTATCCTATGCTTTCAAGTTACTGAAGGTGAATGTGTTCCCTGCTTTAAAAGTTTAATAATTCACCATTTGGGAGCATTTTCTGTATGCTCTACAGCATGCTATTCGATCAGAATTTCTTTAGAGAGCAGTTAACTTTAAATCAAATGGAACTTATAAGTGAGAGATTCTCATTTCTCTTTGGATTTTTTTGCACTTGGGTTTCAAATGCTGAAAATGAATGCTCTCTCCATCATGACATTCACAGATGCTCTTCCTGACTTTTCACGGTATATGACAGTGGCCTGACACTTGCTACAGATGAGAACTCCTTCGAGCCAGAATTGAAGGACTCAATTTGCTTCTAGCCATTTTCAAAGACATGGCTGGTAGCTGGGGCTACTCTCGGCTTTCTCTTCCGTGTTCTCTGAGGCTCTGCTTCTGACCTGCCTTTTTCCTCTTTTTCCTTCTGGTCCACCTCACCTCAAAGAGGACACATGGGAGATAGGGCAGGCATTCCACAGCCACAGCCAAGAAGAAAGGACCACCTCAGGGTCGAGTCTATGGCAGCCTGCCCAGTCTACTCTGGGGTAAATCCAACCCGATTGCATGTTTCCCTAAAATAGAACACCAAGTTGAAGATACACCAATTTTTTTTCTACAGTTTTTACATAAACATAGACTTTGTAGTCCCCCAAAAGAAACCTTTAAGAATAAAGCAGTGAATTTTTCAGTAAATATATTAGAAATAGATGATAAGAAATCCTCCAATCTGGCAAAGACTGGAATGGGAGCATGAACTGGAAAAAGTCAAGACTCCTGGCTATAAATAGGCTGCTCACTTTAACCAAGATGATTGCCTCATACATTCTGACCCAATAGGGTCACTAGTTTCCAGGAGGAGAATTGGTGGGAATTTTCAGCCCTTAATGTGCTTAAAGGACAAAGGAAAGAAACTCAGTCACAGAAACTAGTGGATGGAAAAAAAACCCATTATGCTGGCCGGGAGCGGTGGCTCACACCTGTAATCCCAGCACTCTGGGAGGCTGAGGCGGGTGGATCACAAGGTCAAGAGATCGAGACTATCCTGGTCAACATGGTGAAACCCCGTCTCTACTAAAAATACAAAAAAATTAGCTGGGCACGGTGGCGTGTGCCTGTAATCCCAGCTACTCGGGAGGCTGAGGCAGGAGAATTGCCTGAACCCAGGAGGCGGAGGTTGGGGTGAGCCGAGATCGCGCCATTGCACTCCAGCCTGGGTAACGAGAGCGAAACTCTGTCTCAAAAAAAAAAAAAAAACTGTTATGCTATTTTCTTTTTAATGCCATTTCAAAGCAGTAGTGTGGATAGCTGTCATGTTGTTTCCTATGAATGCCGTGGGTGCATACCTGCATGATTACCTTCCTATGACCAAAAACTAAGAGTCACATAGTGATAGATTCACCCAAGTCAGAAGTAGAGTCTGGAACTTGTGTGTGTCACTCTGCTATTTAACACCAAGGCCTTTGTCCTCTAAAGGTGGAAAAGTCAAAGGAGAAAAAGCACGCATCAGTATTATTTTAAATGACATTAATTTGATATTTCCTAAATGAAAAGAAGACCTTATAAAGACCTGTTGATTCTTCTGTTTGCTTCTTCTATCTACCTTTTTCTTTCTCTCTGTAAAGAGCCTAAGGCGATGCAAGATTGGAATAGCTAAATCTACCACATGGGTATGCTTTAAAGCAACCTCGTCCAACCTGCAGCCTGCAGGCCACACGAGGCCCCGGACAGCTTGGAATGCAGCCCAACACAATCCATAAACTTTCTTAAAACATTATGAGATTTCTTTTTGCAATTTTTTTGTTCATCAGCTTTCGTTAGTATTAGTATATTTTATGTGTGCCCCAAGACAAGTCTTCTTCTTCCAATATGGAAAACAAAAGATTGCCCACCCTGCTTTAAAGAGTAAAAGCATAACGTGTGGGAAAGTATCCATCAGACACATAGTGGGTGCTCGGTAAAGGAAGAGCTCCACCTTTTTGCCTTGTCCGCAGCGGGAAAACATTGCAAGATCACGGGTAGAGAAGTGAAATAATAAGTACTATGTCATGTTCTTCTCCTTGTTGGAACCCTATTGGTGAGAAAGGAATGCCAGGTTCACACATCAGATCCCTGAGTTTTACCTTTCCCAGTCCCCACTGCAGGTTTTATTTTGTTTTGTTTTTTTTATCAAGGCAATGGAAAAAACAGTGCTCCCCACTCCTGGTCAAAGGGGTCTCTGCTAAACAACAAATTATGCCTGTAGCTCAAGGTCCTATCAGATTCCTGGCATCAGATTAGGGGTCCCTTTGAAGAAAAGACTACTGACTCCAATAGAACGCCTTGGTAGTCTGATCTCTGAGAAGGTGTAATAATATGCTCTCTGTGGGAACTAGGTAGTCATTTGTTCAACCAACAATTAAGGAAGCCCCACTCATAGTTACATAACTGGCAGATATCTTCCAGTCAGTATTATTTTAGAGGCCATAAGAACAAAATGGTTTTGCTGTAAGTACATTCTCCATTTTAAAAAAAGAAGAAAGATTTAAATGCTCAAACAAAAATATATGGGAAGCCACATACGTATATATATATATATATATATATATATATATATATATATATATATATGTATAATATAGTGAATGAGAGTGCAGCCTTTGGATTCATAAATAAAACACTGTGTTTTGATGAAGGAAAGGAGCCTTTCACAGATGCAGCAGGGACTTGTGTTCAACAGTCCTCAGTTCAAATTTCTTTACTACGTTTGTGGACCTAGGAAAGTTATTTGACTTTTCTGCAATGCCATTTTCTCGCCTGTAAAACAGTAATGGTAAGAGCTCAGCTTGCCGGGCTGTACAGAATTACATGAGATAACAATACATATTATGTGCTTAGTTCAGACGGTGCCTAACCCTATAGAGAATAACCAGTAAACGGCAGTTACTGCCGTGTCAACATTGGACAAACTATCATCACTGAGGCTATGTGAGGCCCTAAGCATTTTCGTTTGGCCTCATCTTTCACGAGTAATACAAAACTGAGTTCCTGAAAAATCTTGGAAACAATGATTCTTTGGTTCTCACCACCACCATATTGTGAAGTCCCTGATCTTCACATGTCAGATTCTATCCAACCAAAGACCCCTCAGAACTTTGGAATGGAATTTTTACAGTGACTCCATAGACCTGGGGAGCCTGAGCGGAAGCAGGGGGTTCAAATTGTCCTGGATCTTATCGGCACCTCAGAAACGTTACAGCTAGTGTCAGCTACCAGGAAGTGGAAGTCTAGCCTCTTAAATCTGTTCCTGCCCGGAAACAGGCAACCTCTGAGTGTTCATAACCCCGAAAATCTCAGAGCGTATCCCTGACACTCAGCTTCCCTTATCAGAAATAGAGACCACTCTCCATTTAGAGGCTGGTCAAGAAAGAGACTCCAGCTGTTGTACCAATATGGCTGCCCTTTGACCCCAGGAAGTTCACTGTGCCTCCTTTCTGACCACAAAAGATTGACTCCAACTCCTCAGGGAAATGTCTCTTCTGATAAGGAACCAAGCTCCAAAGATCTTGAAAGGTTTAATATTCACCTTCCAGAAGTCTTTGTCCACACAACTAGTAGTCTCTCCATCCCCTCCTCACAGAACTTGAGGCATTAGGAGCTGCTCAGTAGGTTGTGGAGTTATTGCAACTCGGAGCCAGGCTGTGACAGTGA
Organism: Leontopithecus rosalia; assembly: GCA_028533165.1. Lineage (NCBI taxonomy): Eukaryota > Metazoa > Chordata > Mammalia > Primates > Cebidae > Leontopithecus > Leontopithecus rosalia. The sequence goes on from CM052662.1 coordinate 90,283,088, forward strand.
ACTGACTTGCGCTGTGGCCCCCTAAACACTGTTTTGATGAAGGAAAGGAGCCTTTCACAGATGCAGCAGGGACTTGTGTTTGATGAGGCGAGCACAGTGCGAGGGAAGCTGCCTGTTGAGGATACTCTGGACATAAAATGACATATAATGAGGGCAATCAGGACAGAACAGCCTCCAACCTAAACAGTGTTCTGGTGCAATAGGACTTATTTTTCACTTTAAAAACTTTTTTAAAAATAACATGGTTATTGAAGAAAAATATCATAATATAGAGAAGTAAATTAAAAAATTAAACATTTCCCAGAAAACCATCGCTATCTCGTATTAATGCTGTAAAATGGATCCTCCTAGTCTCTTTTTAATGTACATATTCCCTTTATAAAAATGAAGCCATGGTAAGCACTCTGATATGCAATCTGCTTTTTACCTAGCATACTGTGAACATTTTCCATAAATATTTCTCATAATATTATCTTTACTGACTTTCGGCAATGTTTTATTACTGTGTCACAATGATTTCACCAAGGATGAATTGTCAATGTTTAGATAGTGTCCAGATTTTCAGAATTATAAACATAGTTTGAATTACACTGTAGGTAAATGTTTGTTCTTAAGCAATTCCTTTTGTTATGATAAAGTCCTAGATATGATGCCTGCGGGTGAAAGGCTACGTACAGGGCTGCGTTCACATGTGCTGCTGTGAACATTCCTGTACGGGACTCCTGTGAGCAGATGCAATGGTTTGCCTCCTGCGAGTGGCTTTTCTGGGTCTTAGGTAAATGACCAGATGATGCCGTTTTCCCAGTTTACTGGGACTTCCTTTTCTAAGGACTCACCCTGGATAAAGTAGTGCCCCCATTTTACTCTCAAAAGTATCTTGGTTGAGGCAGCAGCGTATAGGCACCTCCTCCCGAGTAGATGAATGCTTGCCTTTAAGAGACAAAGAAAAACTGTTGTCCAGAGTTGTAGCAGCTTAAATCTCCCCATTAGTGTGTAAGCAATGCCACGGATCTGCTGTCAGACTTTTTGCTTTTAATGAAACAGTTATAAAATGCTATTTTACAACCATATGTGAAATAGACTTCATCTTGTTTTACATTCTAAATTTCGTCAAAGATACATTATAATTGTACATATTTACGGGGTACATGTGATATTTTGATACATGTATACCACGGTAAAGATCAAATCATGGTCATTAGGATATCCATCCCCTCAAAGATTTGTCATTTCTTTGTGTTGGGAACATTTCAAGTGTTCCTTTCTAGCTACTTTGAAATATACAGTAAGTTATTGTTCGCTATAGTCACCCTACTATGTTCTCAAACGCTGCAACTGATTCTTTCTAACTATATTTTTGTACCCATTAACCAACCCTCTTCATCCATTCCACCCCATAACCAGCCTTCCCAGCCTCTGGTAACCATCATTCTCCTCTCAATTCTGTGAGATCAACTGGTTTAGCTTTCACTTATGAGTAAACATACAATGTTTGTGTATATGCTCTACTAATGATTTGTATACTTTTACATGTTTTCATGATGATGAGTATTGTCTTTCTGATTCTGGATGCAGGACTCCCCTCAGTGTGTCCTCTAAGACCAGTCTAGCGGTGGCAGATCTCTTCAGGTTTTGCTTGTCTTATAAATACTTTACTTCTCCCTCATTTCTGAAAGAATCATTTCATAATTCTGATATAAATATATATATTCTTTCTTATATAAAAGGGAAAGCATGCCATAACGACTATGAGATTCACATTAGCTCAGGTAGGAGGGAGGCATAGGGATGAGATGTGGAGAACTCACAGTTAGATATCATTTATCAGCAAGAGCTGAGCACCAGGCCTGGTGGCTCATGTCTATAATCCCAGCACTTTGGGAGGCCAAGCTGGGAGGATCACTTGAGCCCAGGAGTTCAAGACCAGGCTGGGCAACATAAGGGGACCTCCATTCCTACAAAAAAAAAATGTTTTTTAATTAGCCGACTGTGGTGGCACGCATGTGTGTGGCCCCAGCTAATCAGGAGGCTAAGGTGGAGGGATCGCTTGAGCCCAGGAATTTGAGATTTCAGTGAGCCATGATTGCACCACTACACTCCATCCTGGGTCACCACAAGACCCTGTCTCAGATTACAAAAACAAAAAGAAAAAGAAAAAACCAAATAACAAAAAGATCTGAGCATTCACTTTGTTTGGTATTTTCTAAGGATTTATCAAAAACAAGTAAGCAAACAAATGCATGCCATGGGTATGTAGTGAACCAAGATTATGATTAATTTATTTCTGTGTACCAGAAATCCAGTGAAAAGAAGGAAGGATGTGAATATTTGAAGGTTATTTATGGCTGAGGGTAGGGGGACACAAGCACCCCTGTGGCCACCAACATGGGACTGCACTGAGTCAGACCCAAAGCCAGCAGAGCGCTGGGTCTTGCCCAAGACCCATGGCTACCACTGCCTAGTATATTCCCTCAAAGGCCAAGGGCTCTGTAATCGGCAGCTGTGGAATCCAGCTGGGCTTGTGGCCTTGCCTTCAGGGGGAAAGCTTCCCCTGCCCCACCCAGGGCAGGTCCAGAAATGCTGTCTTTGAGCAAGGGCCCAAGATCAGGAACCTTAGGAATCTACCTGGTGCTCTATTCTACTGCAGCTAAGCTGGCTCCAAAGCCACAAGACAAAGTCCTTCCTACTCTTCCCTCCCCTTTCCCCAAGCAGAGGAGACTCTCCCCAGGCCGTCACTGCCCCAGGCTGCCAGCAGATACTGCCTGGCTACTGCTGATGTCCACTCAAGGCCCAAGAGCTCTTTAGTCAGCTATGGTGAACACTGTTAGACCTGGGTCCCTCCCTTCAGAGCAGTGGGCTCCCCTCTGGTCCAGGGAGCCAAGGCCTGGAATTAGTGACCCTAAGAGCCCACGTGGTGCTCTACCCACTATGGCCGAGCTGCTAACCAAGTGCAACACAAAGTTCCATTTACACTCTCCTCTCCTTTTCTCAAGCAGGAAGATTCCCTCCCCATAGGCCCCACAGCTGGGCATGTGCTGGGTCTCACCTGAAGTCACATAGCACTAGGAGTCATCCAAGGCCTGCAGTAAATACCCCCTGGCTCCCACTGGTGTTTATTCAAGGTCCAAGGGCTCTTTAGGCAGCAGGTGATTAATGCTTCCAGAACCGGATCCTTCCCTCAAGGCAGTGCGTTCCCTTCTGTCCCAGGGTATATCTAGATATGGCATCTGGAGCTAGAACCTGGAATGGAGGCTCTGGTCTCTGCCTGGTACTCTATGCTGCGGTGGCTGGGCTGGTATCCAAGTTTCAAGATAAAGTCCTCTTTAATCTCCCCTCTCCTTCCTCAAGCAGAAGAAAGGAATCTCTCAGAGCTGTGAGCTGTGCTGCCTGGAATTGGGGAGGGATGACTCAAGCACTCCCTTGACATCCCAGCTGGTATCTCACTAGGTGCACCCCAAGCCTACTGGCAAGTCCAGCCCTGGGACTGGCCCAGGAATTGAAGTCCTTGTGGCCTAGACTGCCTTTCAAGTGTATTACTCAAGCATTGCCGCTCCACACCACTCTAGCCTGGAGCGGCAATGCTTTCCAGAACCCAGGCTCCAATCACTGGGATGCGTGGTTCCCCTCTGACTCGGGCTGATCTAAATGCTCTCTCCATGGACACTTGCCGATTTCTGCCCTGCTTTACTTTCCGCTGTTAAAGGCAGCACTGAGTTCCAATGCAAAGTTCCCCAGTCACTGCGCTCTCCCGCCCGCAACACACGGATTCCTTCTCTGGACCATGTGGCCGCTGCTGTGGCATGGCGGAGGGGTGGTGGTGGCAATTCAAGACTTTCCTATCTTCTTCAGTGCCTCTTTCAGTTACATGAAGTTAAAACCACGTTCTGTGATCACTCACCTGATTTGGGGGTCTCATAAATGCCTTCTTATGTGGATAGTTGTTCAAATTTGGTGTTCCTACAAGGGGGCAATTGCTAGAGGGGTCTATCTGGCCATCTTGCTTCATGAAGGTTATTTATAGATAGCACTAGACCTGCCCTCAAGAAATGTTAAACAAGTCATATTCTCACAAAAACCTGTAAGAGTGAAAAATTCACTGTGTCCTAAATTGCTTGAAAAGGCTAAAGTGATTGCATTGGATTGCATTGCATTGGATTGCATTGGATTGGATTGCATTGCATTGCATTGGATTGCATTGCATTGGATTGCATTGGATTGGATTGCATTGGATTGGATTGCATTGCATTGGATTGGATTGCATTGGATTGCATTGCATTGGATTGCATTGCATTGGATTGGATTGCATTGGATTGCATTGGATTGGATTGGATTGCATTGGATTGGATTGCATTGGATTGGATTGGATTGGATTGCATTGGATTGGATTGCATTGGATTGCATTGCATTGGATTGCATTGCATTGGATTGCATTGCATTGGATTGGATTGGATTGCATTGGATTGGACTGCACTGGACTGGTCTGGACTGGATCGGATCGGATCAGATCGGATTGGATTGGATCCAGCTGGGCCATGATACACACCCGAGCTGTGGAACTTTGGTCCCTGATTCATGAATGGTAAAGCATGTGATCAACCCTTAGCATTCTCATCTTTGCCCGAGGGCTGCTCACTTTGCTGTGGTGTTGGAGCTGACATGCAAAGCCGGGGCTGCAGCATTTGGCTGAGGGGTGGAACCATCTGAAGTGCCTCTGCCACTGTCTTTAATGGCTTTCAGATGTGAAGAGGATCACATGCTCTCTGTTTCTGTGTTCACTGCAGTGGCATTGTCTCAAAATTTCCAAAATATTCTAAAACCAGGGCTATAGTTCAGTGGTGGAGTGTCTGACTGCAAAATAGTCTAAAATCCACCAGGTCTCCACCACTGTCATCATGAATGGTAACAACAATGGCTAGCTTTTGTTTAAGGTGCCATAATTAAAAGATATGTAAATAAAAGAAGTTCCTCAACCCTCACTTAGAGTTATATTTCTTTAAGAAATCAGATTGGTATGCTTAGGTCTGTACCCTTCAGTCATGGGAAACTGCATTTCAGCAATGTTTAAGAGCTGCTTTTCCTCCCAAAAATGCTTTGAGAGTGGAGATGGCCGAGGAGAGGATGCACCCTAACCAGAAATTTCAGTCATCACCAAGGTGCATATTGTCCAAGCCCCATAGTCCAACTGAATGCAGCTGCTTATGTTCTGTCTGTGGTAAGCCTGAGCTGAGGATCTTTCATTAAGAGTCTTCACACCGTCCTCCACAATGCTGCCTCCAACAACAATCTTGCCATCTGCAATGAGTCACACGGGAGCACAGCTAGGTCCCTACAGTATTTATCTGAAAGTAAGTAGAATATGCATTTGATAAAATCTCACTTCCATACATCTTCAAGTCGTGGGAACTCCCACTCTCTCACCCACAATGCCTCCTCCTTCTCCTTTTGGATAATCATTCAGCATGCCTCAGTTTACCTAGTTTTCATAAGTAAAGACCTGGGTGGGTCTGTTTGTTTGTTTTTTGTTTTTGAGACAGAGTCTTTCTCTGTCACCCAGGCTGGAGTACAATGGCATGATCTGGGCTCACTGCAACCTCCGCCTCCTGGGTTCAAGTGAGTCTCCCGCCTCAGCCTCCCCAGCAGCTGGGATTATAGGTGTGCACCAACCCCACTCAGCTAATTTTTGTATTTTTAGTAGAGATGGGGTTTCACCATGTTGGCCAGGCTGGCCTGAAACTCCTCACCTCAGGTGATCTGCCTGACTCAGCTTCCCAAAGTGCTGGGATTACAGGTGTGAGCCACCACCCTCAGTCAAGACCTGTTTTCTTTAGAGGGAGAGAAAAATGCCTTTTCATTTTTACTAGACATAGTGAAGACAAAGTACATAAAACCTAAAAAGAGACAAGCAAACAAAATTCCAGAAGCGTTCAGACACTGTCTTGTTGATTCTGCCCTCAAAATATGTCCAAAATCCATCCACTTCCCTCCTGCTCCTTTGCTATTACCTAGTTTAAGCCTCTATCATCCTGATATCCCTTTCCTAATTCTGGTAATTCTCTGTATCTCCTTAAACCAATCTCTGAATCCACATTTGTCACTTCTCATGGACTCTCCACAGAATAGCCAGAGGAGATTTATTTTATTTTATTTCATTTTAATTTTTATTGTTTTTGAGACAGTCTCGCTCTGTTGTCCACACTGAAGTGCAGTGGTGTGATCTTGGCTCACGGCAACCTCTGCCTCTGGGGTTCAAGTGATTCTTGTGCCTCAGCCACCTGGGTAGCTGGGATTACAGGCATGCATCTGGTTAAATTTTTTTGTATTTTTAGCAGAGATACGGTCTCACCATGTTAGCAAGACTGGTCTCAAACTCCTGACCTCAAGTAATCCACCCATAGCAACCCCTCAAAGTGCTGGGATTACAGGCATGAAGCACTGTGCCTGGCCCAAGCAGGAAACTTTAAAAACACAAATCAGATTGTGTAACATCCTCAATAGTAAGATATACAATAATAAAGTGTAAAACCCTCATCAAGATCTACAAGGCCTATGAGCCTTCTGGCATTATTCCGTATTGCTCTTCTCTAGGCTATTCACACAGCCAGCTCCGTTGGTTTTTAAAGTTCCCCTAACTCTTTTCTACCTCAGGCTTAGTCTACTCCTTTATCTAAAATCTTCTTTTCCTGACTACATTCTGCTCATGCCTTATGTCAGCTAAATGTGATTTCCTCAAAGAAGACTTTCACTGATTCCATAATCTAAATAAGTGACTCTGCTTTCCTTTCTCATGATATTCATTGTCATTCCTAGCAATGCCACGATATGTCATTATCTATGTGCTGACGTGATTATTTACTCAGTATCTGTTTCCCCCCTGACCACGCATCACCAGTGCCTAATGAACAGTAGATGCTAAAGAAATTAACACATGAAAAAGGAAGATGTAGAACTCTGAATGGTTTAAGTTCTATTTAGCCAGACACACACAGACACACACACACATGCAGACACACGGACAGACACACAGACACACAGACACACACACACACACACAGACACACACACACAGACACACCACACACACACACACAATCACACACACACACAGATACAGACACACAGACACAGACACACACAGTGACACACACAGACACGCACACACAGACGCGTGCACACAGACACACACACACACAGTATTATGGGTTATAGAACTTCTCACTTTCCTAATTCTCACCTCAGATACTAGAGGCCCAGCCATTGTCACAGAATTTTTGCTTCATATTATTATTGACTGCCATACTTGAAAGCAATTCACCCCATGTGGAAGGATTCCCTAAGACAGTCTGTCATGAGACAAAGGCAAAAATGCCTTGGTTCTATTTTTGCTACCATCTGTGACTTTTTAAATTCTTTCTACATGTGGCACTTTTTCATTGCTTTATTTGACTCCAGTAAATCTGCTAAATATGTTTACAAGCAATTTCCACAACCCTTCTCCACCGTCACTCTCACTTTGATGTCGTATCATTTTAGAACTAGATATTTAACATTCTCTTAACTTTGCAGACAACAGAACCACCAAGCCTCAGAGAAATGAAATGATTTGCCGAAAACTGCTCAGCTGTGATTACTCAATTGCATAGGCAGGGTACAGTGGTTTTCGACAGTAATCACAGCCCTTTGGGAAGCCAGTGTGGAAGGATCGCTTGAGCTCAAGAGTTTGAGACCAGCCTTGGCAATGTAATGAGACACCAATGTCTACAAAAACATGAAAACATTAGCTAAGTGTAATGGTGCACGCCAGTAGTCCCAGCTACCTGGGAAGCTAAGGTGGGAGGATCCCTTAAGCCCAGGAGGTTGAGGCTGCAGTGAGCCAAGATCATGCCACTGTACTCCATCCTGGTGACACAATGAGACCCTGTCTCAAAAAATTAAAATTTGAAAAATGGGAAAAACAACTTTAGAGGAATAAAAGCAAGCTGAACTTCTAAAACCTTGGCCCTAATGATTTACTCCCAAATTTTCTGTCTTAAAAAAAAGGAAGAAGAAGAATCAGGGAACATTCTAAATCTGACAGTGTTCTAATTTTTCAAAAGATGTTTAAAAAGCCATTTTTACCATCATTATAAAGAAAGCAAGCAAGGAAATAAGACCTTAAAATATTTAAAAATCAAATCGTTCTATACAGGAAACTTCTGGTACATTCTAGGCTTCCTTGTGTTACTTTTCATACTGCTTTTTGTAGTTAAGTAAGATTAAGTGAAAATTACTTGGGCCACAAAACTGCAATGAAATTATTAAAGAATTTATTTAAAACATCTTCAGTCAGGTGCAGTGGCTCGTACCTGTAGTCCCAACACTTTCGAAGGCAAAAGCAGGAGGATTACTTGGAGCTCAGGAGGTCAAGGCTGCAGTGAGCTATGATCGTACCACTGTGCTCAAGCCTGGGTGACAGAGCCAGAGCGCGTCTAATAAAAACAAAACAAAAGGTTATTTTCTCTTGAATCTGAACAATTCTAGGATCTGGCATCTTTGATGTTTCCAACACAATCAATTTCAAAACACGTGCTCAATTTCTGCTATGCAAAGGAGTGTCGTTTGGGACTCTATGAGGGCCCGGAATGTGAGCCCACATGGAGACAGGCTATCTGAGTCCACTCTCTAGACTGGGTAATTCATAAAATAAAGAGTTTTAATTGACTCAAAGTTCAGAATGGCTGTGGAGGCCCCAGGAAACTTGCAATCATGGCAGAAGGGGAAGTAAACACATCCTTCTTCACATGGCAGCAGCGAGGAGAAAAATGAGAGTCAAGTGAAGCAGGAAGCCCCTTTTAAAACCATCTGACCTTGTGAGAACTCACTATCACAGGAATAGCATGGGGGAAACCACTCCTGTGATTCAATCACTATGTCCCTCCCGTGACACATGGGGATGATGGGAATTTCAATTCAAGATGAGGTCTGGGTGGAGACACAGCCATGCTGTGCAGAGGCATTAAGAAGCCGGTACTCCATTATAATGGGAGAAGCTCACAGAGCCAAAAGTATTACCCTAAAATCTATCATCATACAATTTGAACACAGACTGCTGTAAATAAAAGAGTAATAGTTAGAATTTAATACTAGAAAAAAGTATTCGGAAAGAAAATTAAATTCTACTTCAATTATTCACGTGGGTGAGGTAGACAGCTTTAACTGGTCTTGAAAAACGTAGACTGATTTTCATAAACTATTTTGTGAAAGCTAGAAATACTCTAGAATTAGTCATACCGATCGGAAAAAAGATTCTAAAAGAAGGTGAGGGACACGAATAAACAAGGAAATGTAACATTGTCTCAAAGACATCAGGTTGAGCACTGAATTCAGCTTTTCTTAAAATCAAATTTAAAAGACTTCCAGCATTTCACTGCTGGGAATTTATACTGTGAATAGATTCCTATGTGAAGATATCTATTGTGCTTTTCCGTAATTTAGAGAAACTGAAAACAACGTTAAGTATTCATCAGAAAGGACTGGTTTAATTAACTGTGTTAACACATGTCGTAGAGTACTATGCCCTCCTGAAAATGAGTGAGGGGGGTCCATAGGTTCCAACATGGGAGGAGGTCTAGGAAATATCACTAAGTAAAAGGCAAAGAAAATTCAAACTATATAGAAATAGAAATCGAATCCTATAATCCCATTTGTGTGATAACAAGATTATACAAATATATTCTTCGTAAAGCATTTCTAGAAGGATACTCAAGAACCTTCTCTTTTTTTTGTTTTTGAGACAGGGTCTTACTCTGCCACCCAGGCTGGAGTACAGTGGCACGATCACAGCTCACTGCAGCCTCTACCTCCCCAGGCACAGGTGACCCTCCCACTTCGACTCCTCGAGTAGCTGGGAATAAAGGGATGCACTACTATGCCCACATAGTGTTTGCAATTTTTTATAGAGATGGGGTTTTGCCATGTTTCCCAGGCTAGTATCAAATTCCTGGGCTCAAGTTTCTGCCTGCCTCAGCTTCCCAAAGTGCTGGGGTTACAGATGTGAGCCACCGTGCCTGGCCAGGAAACTCTTATTGAGTATATCTTTGGAAAATGACACTGGGAACTTAGGAGAAAAGAAATCCTTATTTTATACCCTCTGGGCCTTTTAATTATTTTAAAATCAAGGAGAGGTATTACTTTTTGTTTGTTAAATTCCTATATTATTATGCATATATCATTTTAAAATTAGTTTTTTTAAGTTAAAGTTACTTAAGTAAACGCCCTGATTTTTTTCTCATTGTATGTCTTTAGTTTCTATATTCCAGCGACTCTGTCATGGGCTATGTGTTTGCCTTAGCTTTTCCCATCTCTAATAAGTCACGAACTGACATTTTTGAATTTTCATTTTTACTGTTGAACTCTTTAATTCTGCTTTTTTTTTTTTTGAGACGGAGTTTCGCTCTTGTTACCCAGGCTGGAGTGCAATGGCACCATCTCGGCTCACCGCAACCTCCGCCTCCTGGGTTCAGGAGGTTCAACTGAACCTCCTGAGTTCAGGAGGTTCAACTGAACCTCCTGAGTTCAATTGAAACCCTCCTGGGTTCAATTCTCCTGCCTCAGCCTCCCGAGTAGCTGGGATTACAGGCGCGCGCCACCGTGCCCAGCTAATTTTTTGTATCTTTAGTAGAGACGGGGTTTCACCATGTTGACCAGGATGGTCTCGATCTCCTGACCTTGTGATCCACCCCCCTCGGCCTCCCAAAATGCTGGGATTACAGGCTTGAGCCACCGCGCCCAGCCAATTCTGCTTGTTTTAAGAAGCATTTTGCAAGTTACAAGTAAATTAAGACACAGTACCTGATTTAAAGAGGGCATAAAAAGCAGTGGGAGAGACAGAAACTACTTTTACTCCATAAAATCCAGTTTTATAAAAAGCTCTGATAACAACATTGAAGGGTATGGTAACACAAAGAGAGCTTACTAAATTTGGCTGGGGAAAGAAATCAAGATTTCCAGGAAGTTACGACAATTAAGATAAACCTTGAAAAGATGAATCAGCTGGTACAAGTATAAGACATTGCCTTCATAAATCATTTTGCATGACTCAGAATTAGTAAAATTTTGACAGAGACCTTAAATAATATTAAATGTAATATTCTCATTTTAATAATAGAGAAACATGACTTGTTAAACAACATGAGCTGTGGAATCAAATTAAATGGCCAATACAGAGTAGACACTTAATAAATATTTGTTCCCTTCGGAACTGGCTACGTAAATTACAGGACCCAGTGGAAAACGAAATACAAGGCCCCTTGTTCAAAAGTTATTAAGAATTTCAAGACAGTCACAACCGAGTGTTCAAACAAGCATAGGCCCCTCTGAGCACAGGGCAGCATGTAAATAACCCACAGTTCTGGGGTCCACGAAGCAGGCCTCCCTCCCTCCTCTAACGTAACTTCCAAGGGGTAAGTAGAGGCAGAACCTAAACGAGAACTCAGGTCTCCTTGCGCCCAGTATGTACTATTCGGATGCCATGTATGCAGGCGAATGTCTCTAATTTTTTCCACACACTATGACGTCATTATGCTTCCTTAAGAAACATGTGAAACGGCATTGTACCAGCTGCTCAAACGCTCACATAGCTAAATTAGCCAGGCCTTTGAGCAATGGACTAGGTCATAAATTCTGCCTCTTTTTCATGTGTGCCTATTAATCTTTAAAAGATCAACTTATAATTTCTTTATTTTAAAAAATGAATGCGATAAGTAAAAACTCTAAAGAAAAGCATTTTTTTTTTTTTATTGAGCCAGGGTCTCACTCTGTTATCCAGGGTGCAGTGCAGTGGCACAATCACGGCTTATTGCAGCCTTGACTTCTCTGGCTCAAGTGATCCTCCCGCCTCAGCCTCCTGAGTAGCTGGGACTACAGGTGCACATTGCCACACCCAGGTAACTTTTTTTTTCTGGTCTTGATGAACTCCTGGGCTCAAGCTACCCATCCACCTCTGCCTCCCAAAGTGCTGGGATTACAGGTGTGAGCCACTGCGCCTGGTCAGAGCATGCTTTTAAGCTACTATATGATCAGCTTTTCTTAACTTATATGGACACAAAGACCTCAAAATTTAAAAAGCTCATAAACAATCTGTTCACCTAATATTTTTAACCGAGGGGATATGACGATCTCTTATTTATATTTATATATTAATTAATTTGTGCCTTCATTCATGTCACAAATATGAATCAATGTGACCTAAGAGCCTAGGACAAAGCCGGTTCACACAGGTGTTCAGTGAAGAGTAGGTGAATGAGTGACTCAACCACAAGCTGCCACTAAGTACTATTGCTCATAAAAAGAAATAACATTTTGACACATGTAACACCATGAATAAACCTTGAAAACATTATGCTAAGTGAAAGGAGACAGACACAAGAGATCACATGTCATATAACTACATTTATATGAAATGTGAGGAATAGTCAAGTCTGTAGGGACAGAACATACATTGGTGGTGGCTGAGGACTGGGAGGAGGGAGGGGTAAGGAGTCACTGCTCACGGGTTGAGTATTTTGTTTGTTTCCTTGTTCGGAAATGATGACAATGTTCTGGAATGGGACAGCAGTGAAGGCTGCACGGCTTCGTGCATGTTCTAAACATCAAATTCTAACTTTATAAAGGGTGGATATTACAGTATATGAATTCTATCTCAACTTTTAGAATGTAAAATAATAAATAAACCGTGATAGAAAGATTTAAGTAACTTGCTAGAAATCGATTTGCTGTTACTTGTGATGATTATGCATCGAACATCAGAACTTTTGGCTCCTAGTTGGGGCTTTCTCCAGTCTATCAAGCTACTGCCCAGAAAATTGCAAAGTGCCACCAGCTCTCCCTATGGCTCCATGGAGCACGGTGCTTACATACAAGAAACCTCTCTTGTACCAAAGTGTAAACACAGTAGTGACTGAACTCTGCCTGCAGAGAATCTGGCCTAAGGAGTGAAGAAAAAACGGAGCCAGAGCAAGAGGAGAGTACTTTCCAAGAGGTTCCTCACTTTCTCTCTGCTGTCCCAGACACCACCCGCTGGCCTTGCACCTCAGGTCCTGGTTGAGAAACCAGAATAACCAGCAACACTCCTGTGATGCCTCAGCAGTATTCCCTGATAACTTAGAATATTTATTTCCTGTTTTTCCAACTCTCATTTATTTCCATGCTAGCACAGGGCAAGATGACATGTAACCTCTTCTAAAATGATGTTTTTCCCTTAGGACAGACATTAGGACTATGAATTTTGCTGATAGTAAAATAACAACACTCCTAGCTTGTTCTTGTAACATGCGGAAGTTTTCTAAACTGTATTTTAGTTTTGACATACGTTCATTTGTTACGGCAGAGTGAGGCGAGCATCATGCCCTCTCTTTTAAAGAAAAAGAAATGACCATAGCATTTCTAGTTTATGATCCTCTCTTATTTCTTACCGAGAGGATCCATCAAGGTGGGTGGTGTGAATACATGTTGTCCTTTTTGTCCTGTCAGGAAAAGTTAAAGGTTAAGGTCCTGCTCCCAAATGATAATCAATCATCATTAAAATGGCAACCTGTCACTGGAAAAGGAAAAGCAGAAATAGAAAATAAACTGGATATGTGATATCAGGTAGCAACAAGGATGTCACAGATTTAAAGAATATAGGGGCTGTTGTACAAAAAGTTGTATACTAATCTCCAGAAACAAAACAAAAAGCAGAAATGATCTGTATGTTCATTGTCTATATGGCCATCTCTCTAATTGTGAAATCTGCAGTCATTCCTCGGCTGACACGTGCTACTTGGGAGCAGAGGATGGAAGAGCACAGAAAACAGAAGTTTCATCTTTAAGCTATGAAGCAGAGAGAACAGGAAGCCAGCCAAAACGTATGTGGTTCTTCAAACTTCTGATGGGGATCCGAGTGCCTCTCCCTCACTGACAAATACGGAATGGAATGTAACGTTGCTACTCTAACAGGGTTTTCTGCAAGCCTGAGATTGGTTCTGTTCTAGCCCAAGCTCTTGAATTCCTGTAAGCTCCAGTCCAACAGAGACTTCCGGGGAGATTGTGCCCTCCACGCCCCATGCAGATCTCCTGCACATCTTAGTGACAGCCCCACCCCCACCACTAGCCTTTCCAGAACTGGAGCTGTGAGAACACATCAATTCCTGACTCAGGCATTTGAGTCCATTTTCAGTGAACTCAGGATAATTGAACGCAACACCATCTCACCCACCAGCAATCCCTGGCTAGCGTTGAGGGGGAGGAAATCATGGGCTTTCAAATCAAACAAACTCAGGTTCTTACATTCACTAATGACACTCAGAAACTGGGTGTTCTTTGTAGAATTCGAAAGTGTTAACCTCATTGAGCCTTAGCTCCTTCAGCTATAAAACAATGGATATAACAATATTTTTTTCTCAAGCGTTGCTTTAAAACAAAGTGAGATAAAGGATGAAAATTTCCTATGTATAAACATTTCTTAACAAAGTGTAGATTTCTTTCTTTCTATTCCAAGGCCAATGACTTTAAACCAAACAGTATCTTGAGAGCGGTGAGATTCTGAGGGATCAGTTTCAGACCAAATTCATGTAATCCGTTGAAAATGTCCTGTTTGATTCATCCCCTTAAATTCTTCATGTGGCCTTACTGTCCTCTATTTCAAATAGTTTCTAAACGTGTGCTCAGCATCACGTCCCTGAAGAAGCCTTTTTAAACATTTTTTTTCTGATCGTCCTCTCCTCCATAAAATTAAAGCCACAGAGACACTATTATTTTTATCTATGAACTGTATACAGGTATATCTGTGCTTTATACATTAAAATAGTAAGAAAATATTAAACCCCTCAAGAACCAATTTTCACCCTTTGGGGGGCAATATTGCCCCTATTGAGAACACATAGTCTAAAAACAAAAAGTTAGAAGGATTTGTGGAGATAACGTTTCAAAGCTTGTGAAAGAAGATGTTATTGAATTCTTTTCAGAACAGTCTTCCTTCCGTTCGTCACCTCATAACTGTTAGAGGCAGAAAACTTTGGCCACGTTTTAACAATGTCTTGATTTTCTATTAGCCAATGATGTTCAAGTCAACCTATTTAGAAATAAAGCAAGCAGCCTCGGATGCAAAAAGTAAATGATGACACTAGGCCTCAACCTACTGATGTGTTGTTTTCTGCTCAGAATACCTGATATACTAACTGTGGCAACAGCACAGTAATCATGGAGCTAAACTCCAAAAATTAGTTCCACCACACTTGACTAATTGGTTTCTACTTTACTGTCTGTGGACGTCCAGATTTTGCCCAATTAAATTCTCATTTCTTATTTAAAATTACAACCAGTACTTATAACTGAAATTTTGGAGGAAAACCTTTGCTAAACTGCAGCGTTTATTTGAATTTTTAAATAACTGTGATGATGAACATAAGAATTAATTTGCACGCAGGGCTTCCAAAAAGTGGGCCACTTATTGAGAAAAACTTCAAAATTATGCAATACATTTCATTGAGAAATGATATTGAAATAAATAACAATAGAACAGTATCAAGTGTTTGGTGAAATGAAAAGTTACCTCATGTGAAAAACAAAATAATAGAACACCACCAGGTGCTGGGGAGGATGTGGAGCAACTACAAGTTTTACACACTGCTGGCGAGGACACAGAATGATACAGTCACTTTGGAGAAAGTTTGGCAATTTCTTAACACATTAAACATACACATGCCTTATAACCCAACAAGTCTACTCCTAGGTATAGGAACTGACCCAAGAGAAATGAAACATAAGTCTACAAAAGACTGGTACATAAATGTTTATAGCAGCTTTATTCATTATAGCCAAGAACAAATTGTGATATATCCACACCGTCTACTACTACTCAACAATAGAAAAAAGTTACTGGCTAAATGCAACAACAGATGAGTCTCACTACGGCAGCTTGGTGAAGGAAGGCAGACACAGAGGAGTGCATACTGTCTGTCTCCATGTTTATGGAATGCCGGTAAAGATCAATCTAATCTACAGTGACAGAAGGCAGGTAGTGGTACCTGGGGCCCGGGGTGGTGGGCGGAGTGTCGACTGGGAAGGACACAGGGAAATCCTGGGGTGATGGAAATGTTTATGTCTTGATAGTGGTGGTAGTTCCATAAATGTATATACTTTTCAAGAGTTATCAACTGTATACTTAAAATGGGTACATAAGAAAGGTTCAGCATGTTGTTAAAGATGTAACAATTTATCACAGTGAAAAGGCCATAAATAGTAATTCTAGAATTACTGGAGCAGCCATCTTCTAGGGCAAGTCCTAATACCATTTTTACCTGCCCAATTGCATATCATAAAGTTCTCCCAGCGTAAGGGACAGTTATAGAACTTTTGGTGACTGTGTATGATTACGCAGCTAGCAGCACAGGCCAGTTTAAAACATACCCACCGCTCCACAACGTTTCCTCAGACCTGTGGCCGACAATCCCCTCCCACCCCAGCCAACCGCTGAACGAATTCTGTCTCTACAGCTTTGCCTTTTCCAAGAATTTCATATGAATGAAATTTTATATAATACAAAATTTAATCTTCTGTGACTGATTTCCTTCTTGCCTTCTTGAATCTTTTTTCTTCTTGTTTTTTTTCTTTCTTTCTTTTTGAGACAGAGTCTCACTCTGTCACCCAGGCTGGAGTGCAGTGGCTCGATCTTGGCTCACTGCAACCTCTGCCTTCCCTGTTCAAGGGATTCTCACACCTCAGCCTCCCAAGTAGCTGAGATTACAGGCATGAGCAATCATGCCAAGCTATTTTTGTATTTTTAGTAGAGGTAGGGTTTCACCATGTTGGCCAGGCTGGTCTCGAGCTCCCGACCTCAGGGATCTGCCTACCTTGGCCTCCCAGAGTGGTGGGATTACAGGCGTGAGCCACTGCCCCCAGTCCTTTTTTTTTTTTTTTAATAACTTCTTTGTGAAACAGGGTTTCAGTGGTCTTGAACTCCTTCCTAGGCTCAAGCAATGCTCCTGCCTCAGCCTCCCAAAGTGCTGGGATTACAAGCATAAGCTACCATTCCCCAGCCCCTTCTTGTTTTCTTAAGACAAAGAAGTTCAAGTTATGGGACTTGTAAGAGACATTAGTAGCAGATCCAGGCAAGAGCACACGTTTGCAGATTCTCAGTCTGGGACTTAGCTGTGACACCATGCTATTGTCAGGACACAGAATACTAGAATAGGAAAACAAAAAACAAAAAAAAAACTGGCTGAGGGGACCAGAATGGCTGTTTCTGCCATCCAACTCAGCTTCTCTGAGATTGCATTTTCCTTTATACAAAATGAGGATAATCATGTCTAATGCATAGCTGTGTTGTGAGGAATAAATTTGAGTGTACAAAGTACCTAACACAGAGACAGGCAAACATTAGGAATTTGATAAACCATCATTGACTAGAAAATTGGTTAAAGTACACGTTTATCTTGAGATGAAGAAGATAAGGAGGGAAAGTCTTAAATGTCAGAAATTGAAGATTGGGGTTTAAACATTGACTTATTTTTCTTTATTGTACTTTATGTTCTGGGGTACGTGTACAGATCACGCAGGGTTGTTGCATAGGTACACACATGGCAATGTGGTTCGCTGCCTCCATCCCCATCATCTGTATCTTTAAATCTCAAAAGAAGGATGAATCCCTGCCGGACACAATGGCACATACCTGAAATCCCAGCACCTCTGGGAAGCTGAGTTGGGAGGATTGCTTGGGGCCAGTTTGCCCAGAAGGCCTGGGCCACATAGGAAGACCCCATCTCTACCAAAAAAATTTTTTTAAAAATAGCCAGGACTGTGATTTTTAAATTTACACGCCCGCAGTCCTGTGGTCCCACTTGTAGTCCTGACTACTCAGGTGGCGGAGGCTGAAAAACTGCTCAAGTCCAGGAATTCAAGGCTGCAGTCAGCTGTGATGGAGCCACTGCACTCCAGCCTGGACAACAGAGTGAGACCCTGTCTCAAAAAAGAAGAAAGAAGGAAGAAGAAGGAGGAAGAGGAAGAGGAGGAGGGGGAGGAAAAAGGAGGAAGAGGAGGAGGAGGGGTTGGGGGAGGAAAGAGGAGGAGGAGGAGGAGGGGGAGGAGGAGGAAGGAGGACGAGGAGGAGGAGGGGGAGGAGGAGGAAGGAGGACGAGGAGGAGGAGGACGAGTAGTAGGAGGAGGACGAGGATGAGGAGGAGGAAGGAGGAAGAGGAGGAGGGGTATGGGGAGGAATGAGGAAGAGGAGGAGGAGGAGAAGGACGAGGAGGAGGAGGATCTCACAGATTAAAGACAGTGCCAGCTAAATTGGGAATTATTTGCTAAATGTAGTTAACTGAACATTGCTTTATTTCCTTGATAAGGAGCACATTTTATAAATAATCTGGGTGTGTTTTTGTTTTGTTTTGTTTTGGGTTTTTTGCCAGATGATATGAGTAACTCAATAGGTCTCAGGCCTGGCTGCACATTAGAGCCACCTGGGGAGTGTTAAAAATTACCAAAGCCTGGGTTGCAGCCCAGAAATTCTGATTTCATGGGTCTGGGAAGCGGCCTGGTGCATTGGTGATTTTAAAGTTTCTCCTGGCAATATGAATGCGAAACCATCGTAAAGAACTCATGGCAGCATTAAGAATTTGATTCTCTGGGTTTCAGGGAACGTGTTAGAAATCATAGACTGAACTATCTTTAGAGTACGCCACTTCTGACATCTTAGAAACAGGCAAACCACAGAGACCGGCTGTGCCCACCCAGATGTGCCAGCCACAGATGACCTTTTATTTTCTACATGGTGTTGGATGTTTATGCAGTCAAGCATTAGGGCTTTGCATGAATGACATTAGCTACTTACGTCGGCTCAGAAAAAGGAGGTTGTCCCTCACCACCTCCACATCCTGTGCTGCCACTTTTCTTTTGAATACTCAGTCAGCTGGGTGTTTAAACATATATTCTTTTTTTTTTAAATCTTATTTTGGATTCGGAGGATGCATGTGCAAGTTTGTTACATGGGTATACAGCCTGGTGCTGGGGTCTGGGACATGCATGATCCTGTCACTCGGTAGTTCGGAAACAGTAAATGTGCATTCTTAAGCAATGCATGCATATCCCATGAGTCACAACTTTAAGAAGACAAATGTAATCTGCATGGACTAGTGCTCTAATTAAAACCTCTACAGACTCAGGAGGCCTGGACAAGTCTCCTACCCTCCTTGGTCTTCAAATATTTAATTTGTAGAATTAATGAATTTCCTTTTATAAACCCTAAGGTATTTTCCAGTTACTGGGATTCACTGGTGGTAATTCTCAAGACTAATACAATAAAGAGCAAATTCTTTACATAGCATCAATTTAGAAGTCTACGACTAGTACTAAACAATTCCCTAAAATAAGGGTTTATATCTCTGTTAAAGTGATTAGTATATACACATACATAATATCTTGGTCTTTGACCAGTATATTTATTTACCAAGAAATACAATGGCTTAATTTATACTTTCCAGAAGGAACTGACTGCTGTCATCAAGGAATAGTCACATAAGTAAATTATTGTTCTCCACACATAAGGTACTCACAAAACCTTAGTTAATTGATTAGTTATTCAACTATAATATTGTGAAATTGTAACATGATGTGAATCATTTCCTGGTGAAATGATCATGGGCCTTTGTGTGATGCTGTGGCTTTGTGGGAAAGTCACTAATATATTCACATAAACCAGATGTGCCAGAAGAAAGCTCTTGCTGTGGAATTGATGGAGAGTTTGTTTAAAGAAAGGAAAACAACTCTAAATAGCAAAATAAATATTTTCTTCTGTCTTTGTGTGCCCTTATGCTCAACCCCGTCCCTTCAGAGAATGCTGTCTCCAAGCCTGTGGCTTTGTGGCATGTCAGTCATCTGAAAAGTCTATCCGAAGTCCAGTAATGGGCCACTGCCTGGTCTCACAAAGCTCATTTCCTCTTCTTTCCTCCACAAACCCCACATACTTATTAGCTCCCTCATTTCTTAAAATGGATTCTCTTTCTCTAATGAAAATGTACCACTATATATAGGTCCTTGACCCTGAAAAATCTTTAATAAGATGTTCTTTTCTTCATTTCTAAGGCAAGGCCTGGCAGATCTACCCACCATCAAGAAGCTCTGATTTCTGGTGGTGCTAAGGTTAGAAGCAATATGAGTCAATGAAATAACTTATCTGAAGTAAGAATCACTTTATTTATTTATTTGTTTGTTTGTTTGTTTTTTGAGACGGAGTTTCGCTCTTGTTACCCAGGCTGGAGTGCAATGGCGCTATCTCGGCTCACTGCAACCTCCGCCTCCTGGGTTCCGGCAATTCTCCCGCCTCAGCCTCGCGAGTAGCTGGGATTACAGGCACGCACCACCATGCCCAGCTAATTTTTTGTATTTTTAGTAGAGACGGGGTTTCACCACGTTGACCAGGATGGTCTCGATCTCTTGACCTCGTGAGCCACCCGCCTCGGCCTCCCAAAGTGCTGGGATTACAGGCGTGAGTCACCGCGCCCGGCTAAGAATCACTTCAAATTCAGTTTATCAGCCCAGTCACTTGTAAAGGTTTGAAGACTATCATCATGATGTAATAGAAGAGTATACGAACCCAAGAGTTTAGATACATCTCAAGAATATATATAATAGAGTAACAAATTCCAGTTATGCAAGATGAAGACATTCTAGAGTTCTGCTGTGCAGCCTATAGTTAGCAGACCTCCTGCCTTAGCCTCCCAAGTATCTGGGACTAGAGGCATACATCACGGCTCCCAGATAATTGTTTAAACTTTTTTTGTAGAGACGGGCTCTCATTATGCTATCCAGGCTGGTTTAAGAGGGTTGGTGCATCATGTTATGGTTAACAGTCCCAAGGAAACACCGGTAGGACATCACTCTAACACTGCCATGGAGCTATCTGAAAGAAGCTAGAGGCTAAAAAGCCAAGCGAGGTTCCTCAAACAGGCCACGCACATGAACCAAAACCTGAGAGCCTCTGAGATGGGAAATGTGTGCTCCGAGAAGGGGCTTATCTGGGACCATACTTCTGTGTTTTCACGTGCGCTTCTGAACCAGGCCTACGCTTCATGACTACCTTAATCTGCTCAGGCTGCCGTAATAGATCGTATAGATTGGGTGGCGTAAACAACAGAAGGTTATCTCTCCCAGTTCTGGAAGCCGGACAGTTCAAGCACAGGGTACCAGCATGCTTGCTTTCTGGTGGGGGCCCTCTTCCTGGCTTGCAGACGGTCCCCCACTTTGTTACATGCTCACATGATCTTTCCTTGGCGCATGTATGTGAAGAGAGGGTTTTCTCTGTCTTCTTCTTCTTCTAAGAACACCAATCCTATCAGATCAGGGCCCCACTCTTATGACCTCAGTTAACCTTAATTACCTCCCAAAAGCTCTCTTTAAATATAGTTGTATTGAGGGTTAGGGCTTCAACATATAAATTTAGCAAGGACACTATTCAGTCCATATATATATATATATCATTATATAGCAACCTACACAGACTATCCCTAAATGCAGAAATAAGTGTTACTCTTCAAAGCAACACATTTTGGTAACTGTATCTTCCAGCCAGACGTGCTGGCCCACACCTGTAATCCCAGCACTTTGGGAGGCTGAGATGGGAGTCGGGGTCAGGAGGTTGAGACCAGCCTGACCAACATAGTGAAATCCTGTCTCTACTAAAAATATAAAAATTAGCTAGGTGTGGAAGTGCATATCTGTAATCCCAGCTACTCAGGAGGCTGAGGCAGGAGAATTGCTTGAACCCAGGAGGTTGAGGTTACAGTGAGTCAAAATCGCCACTCCTACCTGAGTGACAGAGTGACACTCCATCTAAAAAACAAACAAACAAACAAAAAAATATATATATGCCTTATTTTTGACAGCAGAATCCTTTGTCCAAAATAAAATTTGCAGACTCTCAATATGCAATATAATAAATACATACACTGGACAGTAAGGCTGGGAAATGTGTTTGACCTATGTAGCGGCGCACAGTTGTATCTGCCCCAAACTAGCCTGCAAGAGGGTACATCGGGGATTTCACAGAGCTGTCATCTCAGGTAAATGACCCAGATACATGCTCCGTGAAACCCCCAGGGGAAACATCTTTGCTATCAAACAGGATAATCTGTAAATGGAGCCAAACGTGACTTTGGATGCAAGTAGAGACCAGGGGATGTCTCATCCTGAGTCATCAGGCTGTTTCTCTGAGGATTTAAGTAACTGGTTAAAGCCTCTTGTAAAAATGTACTCCATTTAGCATTTAACTGATAAAACTAAGTACCTACAAAACTAGAAGCTTTATCCCATTAAGGAACCTTTCAGGACTTGGTGTTTGCAGGAAACAGAAAGTAATCATTGCTGTAGGAGAGTCCAAGTCTCTTCATGAAGTCCCTTTAAAAAACGTATTCAACTGGGGTCAGGACAACTCTTGTCTCATGCGTATTTTGCTACCAATTAGTCTTGGTGAAGAAATGGCCCAGTTTTCTCATTAGCAAACGAAAGGGTGGATTCGGCCAGTGAGTCTCAAGCTTTAATGTACGAAATAAATTGCTAGGCAGTTTATTTATTAATGATACGCAGGTTTTTTAACCTGTAGCTCCCACAAAAATTTTGATTTACTTGTTCCGTGCCAAGATCCAGGAACCTTCATTATTTACTGGCACCATATTGATTGTGATGCAGGTAATCAATAGATTTCTCACTACACACTCACACACACACACACACACACACACACACATTGAAACAGATGATCTTTAAACTCCTTCTGCTTTTCAGATTTTATAATTCTATGTATTTAAAGCAAAGCAGCATATTTATTAGGCGTACATTCTGACCTATCTGCAGCAGACTTATTAAAAACAAACATCTTTTGCTAACCCTAAGCACACTGGACGATGCCATTATGATAAAGTCAAGGAGAGAGAGATGAAATCATGATGTCTAAGCTATATTCACTTTTGTGACCTTCCTCCTATACAGCTTTCCACCTCAACTTCATGTGTTCAAAACAATCCCCCAAGGCGAGCGAAAATTGCTTGGAATGTTCCTTCATCACTCTCTGCTCTTTTTCTTCTAGCCCTGCTACCAATTCTGTCTCTGTGAAATCTCAGAACCTGAATTCCAGCATTCAGATTAAAGAAAAGGGACTTCTCTACTTTCTCTTATCTGATTCATTTCCAAAGTCATTGATACATTTCAGGCAGACAGAATTTTTTTTACACGCTACTTCTTTTTCTAGGATGCTCCCAGTCACTTAGAACATCATCCCTATGTCCAGGGCTTCTTTCTGTGACCACCATTTGTTTTCAGTTGATATGAATGGAGCTTTAGACAGTTTCCTTGATGGCAGGAATGCTGTGCATGAATTGTGCCTCTGTGAAAAGTTACAGTGAACGCAAAAGCTAACACTTTGTAAGAACAGTGCTCTGCAAGGGGAAATGGAGAGGACAGCCTAAACATACCATGTCTGAATTAGCAAATGAAACATAAGTTTATGTGATGATACAATGGGAGGACCAGGTAACCGAATATTTTCATGGAGTTTCTCAACTTCGTAAGGAATCAGTGACGGAGGAGGAATTAATGACCTCATTAGGACATTTTCAGTTGGCTTATTCTACTCTATGAGATCACCTCCAGGCTTAGGATGAATTCGCTTAAAATGATCATCTTAGGACAGTCCCTTTGTTGCCTTGTTTTCTCCCCACTGTTCATATCAGCTTCATGAAGGTTTTTATCCCTGAGAGAAGAACTCAGATTGAAGCTTCATCAAACACCACTAGCCTTTGACTTTCTACAGAGAAAGTTAATGAATATAACTTGGAGCCAGACAGATTAATTTTTTACCTTTTCTGTTTATTTTTGACTCTTGTTCCAAAAGCGTAGCGAGATTGGAGACAGAACAATCAGTCTTTCACAGTCAAAATCCAGGGGTAAGGTAAGGTGGACCTAGAAAGGCAGTGTGGAGAAAGCATTACAGACGCTGGAGGGATGCTTCTCCCATAGTCTTATCACATGCTTTGTGCCTGGGATTTAATAGCTATCCGTTCTCAGACTAGGAGCTGCCCTAAAGAAGAGACCAAGGCTTCAATCATCTAAATCTAGCAGAATGCTTTAGCACATCAGGGTAGTTTGCAGCGTGTTTAACTTAAAAGACTCCTGCTGAATGGACACTTTCCGTTCAAGTATAAAAAAGTGTAGGCGGAGTTGGGCAGATGTAACAGGATACACAATTTCAGCTTGGAGAAGCAAGTTCAAGAGGCCTGTTGTGCAGTGTGATTACTACACTTAATAACAATGTATTGCGTTCTTGTATAATACATATGCAATTTTTATTTGTCCATTAAAACAAATAAGTAAATCAATCCATGTACAATATATTTTGGCATTTTGGAGGCTTAGAAATTTTCCAAAAAGGGAACAGAAAGGATATTTTTAGTATATTTAGTTTGCCCCTCTTTTGATCTTTAGTTAATCCTTAACATGTAAAATAACTGAGAGTTGAAAACTTCATGGCTTAAGGCTAAAGCAAACCTACCAGGCTTTGGGCTTTTATGACAAATTTTCCCTTCTATCAGAATGTAAATGTTATGACTGAAAGTCTAAAACATAGCATGGTACACAAAATTCAAAATTACACAAATCTTTGGAATTCTTAGTGGGAATAAGGACTAAAGGAAAAGGAAAATGGAATAGTGCCAAAAATTGCTAATAATAATAAACCAACTGGAAAAAACTACAAAGTATATTTAAGGCTGCAATCTGATTCAGACTTTCTCTTCTTTGCCACCCGTTCTTGAGCTGAGTGAAGAAGTAATGTATTCTGATGCATACGATTCATTGTGTGATATTTAAGCCACTTAATTAGAGCAAACACATCGTTTTATTTAAAAAAAACTGGAGATGCTTTTGTGAGTGAAAAGGGGCACTAAACCAGGCCTGATTCAAACCATCCAAGATATGTGGTTGCTGTGCTCTTCATCCACTTCAAGGGCTTCTTTTTATTCTATGTCATTTGTTCAAAATGCTCAATATTTGCTCAAAGGGAGATCTTAATCCAAGTCTCACAGTGTGCCAGGCTGAGATAAACTTAAGTGTTTCAAATACTCAATTGTAGCTGAGCTGCAAAGTCTTGGTCCAAAATGTGGAATACACCACTGTGATGGTTAATACTGAGTGGACTGAAGGATACAAAGTATTGATCCTGGGTATGTCTGTGACGGTGTTGCCAAAAGAGATGAACATTTGAATCAGTGGGCTAGGAAGGCAGACCCACCCTTAATTTGGGTGGACACAATCTAATCAGCTGCCAGAGCAGCTAGAATATAAGCAGGCAGAAAAATGTGAAAAAGAGAGACTGACTTAGCCTCCCAGACTACATCTTTCTCCTGTGCTGTTTGCTTCCTGCCCTCAAACATCACCAGTTCTTCAGTTTTGGGCCTCAGACTGGCTCTCCTTACTCCTGAGCTTGCAGACAGCCTATCGTGAGACCTTGTGATCACGTACCTTAGTACTTAATAAACTCTCCTTTATATATGAGCAGTTCTTAAAATATGATTGGAAAACCGATTTTATTGTACCCCAGGATGTTAAGTTTTATACATAGATATCTGTGTGGTTCGTTTAATGTTATAACTAAATGAGGTATTTATAAAAATAAAAATAAAGTGGTGAGGGTTGCCTCATGATTCTGGTGGCTGGAAAGTTTAAGACTGGGCATTTGTATCTGGTGAGGGATTCAGGCTGCCCTCATGGCAGAAAGCAAAAGGGGCGGCTTACAAACACTAAAAGGGATCAACCTGAGGAGCATCCTGGCTTTATAATAACCCACTATCTCAGAAACAAAACCATTTAGAGAAGTAGTCCAGTCTCACAAAAGCAATGATACTGCTTGGCTGCGTCCCCACCCAAATCTCATCTTGAATTGTAACTCCCACAGTTCCCATGTGCTGTGGGAGGAACCTGGTGGGAGGTGATTGAATTACGGGGGCAGGTCTTTTGTGATAGTGAATGAGTCTCATGAGAGCTGATATTTTAAAAATGGGTGTTTCCCGGCACATGCTCTCTCTGCCTGCTGCCATCCATGTTTGGCCCTGTTTGCCTTTCACCTTCCACCGTGATTATGAGGCCTCTCCAGCCATGTAAACCTGTAAGTCCAATAAACCTCTTTCTTTTTAAAATTGCCTAGTCTCAGCAGCATAAAAATGACCTACTACGGTATATTGGTACCAGTACAGTGGAGTGCTGCTGCTAAGATACCTGGAAATATGGAAGTGACTTTCGAATTGGGTAACAGGTAGAAGTGGAACAGTTTGGAGGGCTCAGAAGAAAACAGGAAAATGTGGGAAAGGTTGGAACTCCCTAGAGACTTGTTGAATCGCTTTGACAAAATGCTGATAATGTTATGGACAATGAGGTCCAGGCTGAGATTGCCTCAGAAGGAGATGAGGAACTTGTAGGGAACTGGAGCAAAAGTGACTTTTGTTATGTTTTAACAAAGAGACTGATGGCATTTTGCACCTGTCCTAGAGATTTGTGAAACTTTCAACTTGAGAGAGATGATTTAGGGTATCAAGAGATGATTTAGGGCATCTGATGGAAGGAATTTCTAAGCAGTAAAGCCTTCAAGAGGTGACTTGGGTGCTGTTTAAGGCATTCAGTTTCGTAAGAGAAGAAGAGCATAAAAGTTCAGAAAATCTGCAGCTTGACAACACTATAGAAAAGAAAATCTCATTTTCTGAGAAGAAATTCAGGCCGGTTGCAGAAATATGCATAGATAATGAGGAGTCCAATGTTACTCCCCAAGACAATGGGGACAATGTCTCCAGGGCATGTTGAAGGTCTTTACAACAGCCTCCCAAAGACCTAGTAGGAAAAAGCGGTTTTGTGGGTTGAGCCCAGGGTCCTCATGCTGTGTGCAGCCTAGGAACTTGGTGCCCTGCAACTGAGCTGCTCCAGCTATGCCTGCAAGGGGCCAACATAGAGCTTGGGCCATGACTTCAGAGGGTGTAAGCCCCAAGCCTTGGCAGCTTCCACATGGTGTTGAGCCTGCAAGTGCACAGAAGTCAAGAGTTAGGATTTGGGAACCTCTGCTTAGATTTCAGATGTATGGAAACACCTGGATGCCCAGGCAGAAGTTGGCTGCAGGGGTGGGGCTCTCATGGAGAACCTCCAGTAGGGCAGTGCAGAAGGGAAAATTTGGGATCAGAGCCCCCCCCCCAGCCCACACACAGGGTCCCTACTAAGGCACAGCCTAGTGGATCTGTGAGAAGAGTGCCACCATCTTCCAGACCCCAGAATGGTAGATCCACTGGCAATTTGAATCATTCACCTGGAAAAGCCACAGAACTCAACACCAGCCTGTGAAGGCAGCTGGGAGGGAGACTGTACCTTGTAAAGCCATAGAGGTGGAGCTTCCCAAGACTATGGGAACCCACTTCTTGCATCAACATGATGTGTACATGAGACACAAAGTCAAAGGAGATTATTTTGGAGCTTTAAGATTCAAGTGCCCCACTGGATTTCAGACTTCCATGGACCCTATAACCCCTTGGTTTTGGCCAATTTTTCCCATTTGGAATGGTTGCATTTACCCGATGCCTGTACCTGCATTATATCTAGGAAGTAACTAACTTGCTTTTGATTTTACAGCCTCATAGGCAGAAGGGACTTGCCTTGTCTAAGATGAGATGTCAGACTGTGGACTTTTGAGTTAATGTTGAAATGAGTTAAGACTTTGGGGGACTGTTGGGAATGCAGGATTCATTTTGAAATGTGAGGACATGAGATTTGGGAGGGACCAGGGGTGGAATTATATGATTTGGCAGTGTCCCCACCCAAATCTCATCTTGAATTGTAATCCCACAATTCCCATGTGTTGTAGGAGGTGATTGAATCATGGGAGTGGGTCTTTCCTGTGCTGTCCTTGTGATAGGTGAATGAGTCTCATGAGAGCTGATGGCTTTAAAAACGGGAGTTTCCCTGCACAAGCTCTCTCTTTGCCTGCTGCCATCCATGTAAGACCTGATGTGCTCCTCCTTGTCTTTCACCTTCCACCATGATTGTGAGGCATCCCCAGCCCTGTGGAATTGTAAGTGCAATAAACCTCTTTCTTTCGTGAACTGCCCAGTCTCAGGTATGTCTTTATCAGCAGCATGTAAACAGACTAATACAAGCAACTGCCAGGAAAACGGCACCAAGCTATTCATGAGAGATCCACTCAAATACCTCTCACTAGGCCCCACCTCCCAATACCACCACTCTGGGATCAAATTTCAACATGCATTTTGGTGAGAATAAACAAACAGTATCCAAACCCATAGCAACAACCTGTATTGCTTCGTGCACAAGAAAAGAAGTTTATCTTTTTTTTTTTCTTTTACTGAGATGGAGTTTCGCTCTTGTTACCCAGGCTGGAGTGCAATGGCATGATCTCTGCTCACCACAACCTCCGCCTCCTGGGTTCAGGCAATTCTCCTGCCTCAGCCTCCTGAGTAGCTGGGATTACAGGCACACGCCACCATGCCCAGCTGATTTTTTGTATTTTTAGTAGAGACGGGGTTTCACCATGTTGACCAGGATGGTCTCGATCTCTTGACCTCGTGATCCACCCTCCTCAGCCTCCCAAAGTGCTGGGATTACAGGCATGAGCCACCACACCCAGCCCATGAAAAGAAGTTTATCTAATGTTTTATGGATATAAGGTGTGAATGAGAATCCATGCCAGTTGACGTAGAAGTATAAAGGGGAAAGAAGATGATAGCACAGTACTGGTCTTTATCATTTCTTGGTAATAGAAGAAAATCATTATGCAGGTCATTTTCTGAGGATGTCACATTTAAATGCTTTAGAGAACCATCTTTTTATTGTTTACTCTTCAAATTAAGGCACAAGAACAACTTGTATCCCTTAACCAAAGGTATTTCCCCATCTTTTCTAGCACTTCTATGATACCTTTCCAAACTCTTATCTCATAGCCAATTGTACTTAGGCCATGGTTCCCCAGGTGGACATAGCCCAGCATATGAAAATAGGCTCAGAATATCTACAGTGCCGGGGACCACAGCTCCCCTGATTCTGTAAACACACTGAGAATACCACAGTTCAGCTGACTATGTTATAAGCATGGACTCGGACTGAATAGAAATGAAAGTGAGTTTTGTTTGCTTTCCTGGCAATATGTCTCTTGTGGGAAAAGATAGGCTGGTAATAGTAATACATTATTTCAGTTAATAAGCACAAGATAAGCTAACATTTAGAGCTCATTTGGTCTTTATTTGTTCTTTGATGAGCTGTGGTGCTTTATTTTTATTTGTTTATGCTTTTCTCATTTTTATTTTATTTATTTTGAGACGGAGTTTCGCTCTTGTTACCCAGGCTGGAGTGCAATGGCGCGATCTCGCCTCACCGCAACCTCCGCCTCCTGGGTTCAGGCAATTCTCCTGCCTCAGTCTCCCGAGTAGCCGGGATTACAGGCACACGTCACCATGCCCAACTAACTTTTTTTATTTTTAGTAGAGACGGGGTTTCACCATGTTGACCAGGATGGTCTCGATCTCTTGACCTCGTGATCCACCCACCTTGGCCTCCCAAAGTGCTGGGATTACAGGCATGAGCCACCGCACCCGGCCCTGCTTTTCTCATTTTTATACAGTAATGTTCATCTCTGAGATTGATCTATTTTGAAAAAAAGCCTTTTATATAAGGTTATGGTTTCTATTATATATAAGCTGACTCATAGGGATAGGTTTTGAGAAGGCAGTTTTGCTTAAAAAGAAATTTTTTAAAAACTGTGTGTGTGTACATGTTTGTGTGTGTGTGTGTGTGTGTGTGTGTGTCTGCATGTGTTCCATTTAGTAAAGTATCAAAAAGAAATGTAGTAGCCTTGGAAATGGAGAGATGATGGCCCCTATTTGAGGTGGAGGAGGTAGAATCCTCTTAGAAGCCATGTATTTATTAAAAAGGTAAAACCTATTTAAACTCAGCACAAGTATGTTCACAAAATTGGTCACATTTTTGTTACTTGCTTGACCTTCTCCCCCAGCAGGCTATTAGTACTAAGTCCAGTTTCTGCCTTCGGTATAAAGTCTCAATCTTTACTTAACTCTATTGTTTAAGAGCTCTGGATATTGACTCCATCCCCACTAGGCTAGTCCTGCTTCCACCCTCTGAGTCTGACTGGACCACTAGTGCCATGATTCTCACAGTGCTATACCTTGTCACGGCTCAAGATGGGGCTTGCAAATTCTCACGGCTCTTCGTGGTCATGGTTTCACTAGCTAGAGCCTTGCTAGCACCAGAGTGAAAGTCAATAACGGGGCTTTAAAATTTCAGCTCTCTTATGCCATTTTCTACAAGGCTGACACCTGTCCAGAGGTACTAAATGAATTCTCAAAAGCATTCTGCCATTGGCTCCATGCTGGGCCATACTAATCCCTGAACCCCTTGAACCTTGGACACTGTACTAGATGCCTCCTTTTCTCAAGGTTGGTTTCACTCCATGGATTTTGTTGCTTTTCCCTTCCAATGCACCTTCCAAAGTTCACGTCCATCTGTCCTGGTCAATTTAGGTGCCAAAACAAAATGTCATCAACTGGGTGGATTCAACAACAGAAATGTATTTTCTCACAGTTCTGGAGCCTAGAAATCTGAGATTAGAATGTGCATGGTCAGGATCTGGTAAGGACTCTCTTCCTGACTACTAGACAGCTGCCTTCTCACTGTGTTCTCACGTGCAGAGACAGTGTGTGTGCGAGCTCTTAGGTGTCTATTCTTATGAAGGCATTCTTTTCATCATGAGGTCCACCCTCGTGGCTTCATTTAAACCTACTTATCTCCCAAAGGCCCCATCTGTGACTAGGGGTTAGGGCTTCCACATATAAATGGGGTGGGAGGGTGGCTGTACTGCAAAATTCAGTCCATAGCACCATCCTAGCATACAATGACAAATCATCCAGACTTCAGACATGTGGAATTATAACCAATATTTTGGGAAGGGAATCCATAAAAACACAAGGTAGATAACCCATCTGAATTCAATGCCATTTAGTCTTCTTCAAGTGTAATCATCCGAAATGGAAGACTTCTCTGCATCTTTAATGCATGGCAGAGCCAGAGATATTCGACTACACTGATTGGTTCCCACATGGGGGACAATGAGTACAGGAGAGCTTCATTTCAAGTTCTAGGCATTTTTTTCTTTTTGAGAGAATTTGTACAACAGACAATTTTAAGAAGCCGGATAAAATGCCCAAAAAACCAAAGTGGGTATCCTAGAAATATCATGAGTATATTCTCTATGGATATACTACGCTTCCTCTCAGAAAACAAACCCACTATTATCTCAACCCCAGTGTTGTTTCTCCTTCAGAAGATACCTCAGTTATTTGTCCTTTAGAATATACAATGGCTTATTCTAATTTTATTTTATCTGTTTACCCCAAAGACAAACAAATACCAATGGAATCTGAGAGTTTAATTGTCAAGATGCATCCACGTTTATCAAATAAAATATTGAGCTGGAAACCAAGCAAGGTTGGCAAGTCCTCATTTAGTGACCACATCTGGCATGGTATGGAATGTCTTGCAGGCTTTCGTGGTCATGAAACTTTGAAGAAAAGTAGTGTTCACATAGAAAGTCTAACCAAAAGGAAACTTGGACTAAGGTCAAACCATCCTTGCCCTAGTGGCTTGAGGTTGTTCCTCTTTGTTTTTCTTGAGCTCTCTAGAGAGAGTCTGACCATATTCTTCTGCCTCTAACTACCACATGTAGAATCACGCATTGGCAGGGGACTTGGTGGTCAGCTAATCTAAATCTTTATTTGAGTCACGAATTCCTCCACTGTTGTAATGATTGACAGAAAAGATCTAGAGTACAAATGAATGTCCACATACTCTGAGCCTAAAGATTTCAAAGTTAAAAACAAAGTGGTTAAAGAAATATTTTTTCTTCCAACCTTGATTTTAAAAAATACCTTGATAACCTCTTGGAAAACAAAATTGAAGTTTAGAATCCACAGATGCCTTGGCATTCTGCTCTAGTGGAACTATGAACTATAGTGGAAACACTATAGTTTCCACTATAGCTAGTCCTGGCTCTGTCTGAAAGTCTTCTCTTTTCAGTTTCTTTTATGATCCATTTCACACTGTATTTATTTCATCTCATATGTCTCCTATGTGTTGTGTCTCACACTAGCCCACACCTCTAAGTTCAACCCACATTATCACAACCAGGGGCCCCACGGTCACCTCTCAGATCTAGATATATGTACCTTTGGGCAAAACAAATCTTCACCAGCCCTGAAGAGGGGAGTTGGCCATGGAATTTCCAGACCTGGATTCTCAAGTTTGTAGTCAAGAAGGAGAGGGAAGAAGAGGAGTAAAGCAAAGAAGTTAGGGCCAGAGGGCCACGGCCAGAATGGGCTCTGTAAACTGTGAGACCCAGGGCAGAGGTCCCTTAGCCCAAGTATAAGGACAGTACTATAGTTTATCAGCACCAGGAGTTGTCAGGATATTAACACACTTGAGAATAAAAATAGCAGCATATCACTACAAATTCCAGAGTCAAGCAAGACTTTGCCTTCAGATTTCAACAACCAAAATGTGCTAGTCGGGAGAGGAGAATTCCAGAACCAAGGTTTAGTTCCAAGAGCCCCTGAAGTTCTCCTCTCCTGAAGACTTCACGAAGTCTTCTTTTAGGTCTTACCCGGGTTCCATGTCAGGGTCCCCAGTGATTCTGAGCACCCGGAGTGAGTCTGAGCTGAACCAGGCCTGCTTTCAGCAATTCTCCCAAGATGAGACGCAAAGAAATACATGTCTCACCACCAGGAGAGACTTTGAATGTCTGTTCTGGTCAGACTAGGCTCATTGTTCTTTTGAGACCCAAGACACTGTGCCAGGACTCTGAATCCATGGAGAGTATGTGAGGGGTCTGTATTAGTCAGCGTTCTCCAGGGAAGCACAACCAATGGATGAGAGACAGAACTGGGAGAGACACACAGAGGGACACTTATTTTAAGAATCTGGCTCGCATGATTACAGAAGCTAGCAAAGCTCAAACTCTGCAGGGTAGGCCAGCAGGCTGGATGCCAGGAAAGATGTGAAGCTGTAGCTTGAGACCAAAGGTAGTACGCTGATAAAAATGTTTTCTTTTTGAGGAGAAATTAGTCTTTTTTCTCTTAAGGCCCCCAACTGACTGGATGAGACCCATCCACGATATGGAGGTAATATGCTTTATTTAAAGGCACTCATTTAAATATTAATCTCATCTTTAAAAAAAAAACACCTTCACAGCCACATCTAGACTAGCATTTGACCAAATAGCTGGTGCCATGGTGTAGCCAAGTTGACACACAAAATTAACCATCACCAGCTCCGTGACAGTTAATCTGTTCTTGAACACAGCAGCAGGTAACACTACTAAAAATAAGATGCTGCTTGCCAAGTGCTGTTACATTTTTTTTTTTAAATGGAGTGTCGCTCTTGTTACCCAGGCTGGAGTGCAATGGCGCGATCTCGGCTCACTGCAACCTCCTCCTCCCGGGTTCAAGTAATTCTCCTGCCTCAGCCTCCCGAGTAGCTGGGATTACAGGCACGTGCCACCATGCCCAGCTAATTTTTTGTATTTTGAGTAGAGACGGGGTTTCACCATGTTGACCAGGATGGTCTCGATCTCTTGACCTCGTGATCCACCCGCCTCGGCCTCCCAAAGTGCTGGGATTTCAGGCGTGAGTCACCGCGCCCGGCCTGCTGTTACATTTTGTAACATTCTATTTGAACACGTTCCTCTTATTACTCTACCTAGGAAAATACCAGTAACTAGCGGAGGCCTGGCAGGCTGTCTAATGGTCAGAAACTTCAGGCTTTATTTTCATTCCAGGCTGCTGGCAGGCAAGAATGTTTAGTATTGGAAAGATATAAAACTCTGTGGGGTAGCAGCTTTACTAGGCATGACCACATTTCTACAGGAAGAGTCTGAATTTCAGTTTTCAGGAAACCCTTTATTTGGCAAATGCGGGTGATATGTCAAGCCCCATAAATAAAAGCAGGCCAGGTTACAGATAATTATACTGATTACCTTTTCAGTCTGCTTTTTGATGCCAGAACCTTAGGTAGTGTATTTAGGTATTAGTTTCTCACACGGTGCTCTCCTCTATTTCCTTCATACTTTGCATCAGAAAAAAACAAAAAAAAAGTTTCCTTCTCTCTCTCTGCCTTATCTATCCATCTGTATGTATATACATAATGGTACACTGAAAGCAACTTTTTCTGCCAATATTCACAAAGCTGTTTTCCTTGTGAAAAATGAAAGGCAGATGTAGAAGAGATACCTCTTAGTCTCCTCTCAATTCCAGAAACGTCAAGCAAACTCAGGAACTTTCACTGAACATATAAAGTAGCCTCAACTGTCAGAATCGAAAATCTCCTTGAGCAGTCTTTACTCCACCACGAATTTCTAGAATTTGCTTGCTCCATTTTAAAGGATGGGAATTTTCTCTATTACAGTGAAAATTCAATGTCTGAAAACAAAGCCAGAGTACAGCACCTTTCCTACAAGCTCCAGGAGACACTGGCAAGTTGCAGAAGAGAAAGCCTGACTTCAAAGGATATTAAGCTGACAATCTGATCTCTTCTCTTACTCCCACCTTCCCTCCTTGGTCCAAATTCCCTCCTTGGGACCAATACCAAAAGCCACCAGAACTTTTCTTTATTTACTGATCACACACTGTATAATACGGCACCATAAATCATGAAAATCTCTGCCTTGGAAGAGATTTAGCCCTGGGGAAAAAAAAGCAAACAAACATGCACATAATTATAACGTATCTGATTAAGTAACAGATTTATGCAGCAATAGCATGGGGACAAAGAAAGGGCATTGGAGGCAGCAGGCAATGCGCTTTCCCAGAAGGAGCTTCAGAGACGACGTCTGCATCCCATGGTCAAAGGAGCAGCCACAGTGCCATTAACAGCACGTGGCACCACCAGGTGATGCTGGGGTACTCAACCAGGGCAGCTTCCCCGTAGCTGCAAGCCTGGAGGCCCAGGGGACCAGGAAGAAGTGGGAGTTGGGAAATACCTCGATCATCTCCTCCAGTTTGAACCAAAGTTCTTGACTTAATGGAGCTGTAATTTCAACAGTTCCCCCTAATGAGAGCTGGGATATGGACTAGGTGCTAAACAGTTGACATATACCCCAGACTAGCATGCCTGAGAAAATGCTAATTCTGTCATATTCAGAGACTTCCTGGTAACAACCCATTTCAATGAACTCACCTTAGAAGTTTCAAACAAAGTTGCACCATATCATGGTGCTTGTAGAAAGGTGTTTATCACTCAGTTATGGATTCATATTTGTAGATGACAAGTGCTTAGTGTTTGAGGAAAATAATGCCCCTAATCACTGATCTCAAGAGTCCTTTTAGAATGGCCAGTGGCTCTGGGGAGGAGAGACTGCATCAAGTTCCTCTCACTAGACTGTGGGTTTCTACACTGACCACTTTACCAGATTTTCACAAACCTAACAAAGTCTTATCTACTCACATCTACATCTAGGTAAATTCACGTCAGTCTTAAATTACAGACAATTGTACAGTCACAATCAGTATGTGCTCACATTTTTTCATCTTTCAAATAACTTGGTCATTATATAATGAAGAAGTATATGCTAGGCTCACACACCACTGAGAGGTATGGAGAAAATGTGTCTTGTTTTCCCTGTGACTGGCCTGATACTCCTCACCAGCCCCCCTGCCTGCGTAGCATGTGTGCATGTGTGGGGAGATGGGGGAGCGGGTGGAGATTTAGCTTCAGCAACCCTCCCAAGACGAAACCCAAGGAAATACATGTCCCACCACTATGATAGATTCTGTCCTAGCTGTCTCGTTACGTAATTGAGTTTCATCTTGGATTACTCACAAAGATGCTGTCTTTCAGAGCCTCATTTCCCCTAGTAACAGTGAGCAAGAAGGTCTGACACAAAGTATGCTTAAGAGCAGAGCAGTCGGTCATATCATTGCTCTGTTACTTCCCTGTCTCCAGATAACTTGAAACCATCCTCTCTCCTTGCCTTGAAAAGCAGTAAAATTCTGAGCCTTAGCCTCTGATCCTGCAACCCACTTGCTGGTCAGTTCTTTGCTCTCTGTCTTCTCCCTCTAAATAGGGTTTTTATCTGCCTCAGTAGGTAGCTTCAGCTGCCAAATCTTACTCTGTGTTAATGTTCACAGTGGCTTCTTTCCTCACTGTATAGGCTGACTCCTCCCAGGAACTCTGGAGTGGCTGTTACTCATGGCCTAAACCATCCATTGCCCTTTCTGCCTTTTCAACAGAATGGAAGATATCCAATCCTTTCTGGCCAGGTATCCACTTCTTCCTGACTCAGCCCATATCCTCAACAGCCTGACTGGCCAAAGAGTTAGGTCATAACTTTTCCCACTTTTGGTTCTGGAGTGGACGTGTGACCCAAATCAAGTAGAGGTCTCCAGGGGGAAAGTTTTCTTACCTTTTTTTTTGAGACAGAGTTTCACTCTTGTCACCCCCCCAGGCTGGAGTGCAATGGCGCAATCTCGGCTCACCAGCCTCCCCCTCCTGGGTTCAGGCAATTCTCCTGCCTCAGCCTCCCGAGTAGCTGGGATTACAGGCACGCGCCACCATGCCCAGCTAATTCTTTGTATTTTTAGTAGAGACAGGGTTTCACCATGTTGACCAGGATGGTCTCGATCTCTTGACCTCGTGATCCACCCGCCTTGGCCTCCCAAAGTGCTGGGTTTACAGGCGTGAGCCAGACCTTTCAGGAAGCGAGTTTCTCCTACACCAGAAGTGGAAGTAAAAGCATGAAGCCCTGATTGCAGCTGGCGGCTGTGGAAAACCGTCCTTAGAATAAACAGAGCCTGTGTTCGGCGGAGTCTGGAGAGGAAAAGCACCTGGGTCCACGAACCTGAAGCCCCGGGAATCTACGATGCATAGTTACACGAGCCAGCGGTTTTCACGGCTGAAGTTAATTTAACAGACTTGTGGCTGAAAGTATTCTAACAGATGCAAACTTGGCTGGACATTTTAAAGTAGGTACTATGTGGAAAGGCAACTGATAATTACCTTTTTTAGTTACAGGCGCGGACGATTCACTCTGAGTGTTCTTGAAAATGTGGAAAAACTGTTTCTTATATTTCCTCTTGCAGACCCTTTACCTTTCTATACTATCTCTTAATGGCCTCATCTGCTCACATAACGAACTTAAAATTTAATCTCCGCATATGAAGGATGACTATTTCTTGGTAAACTCCTGGGAAGAAGTTTTTACAGCTTTTAGCATTCTCACTATTGTTAGGTAAGAAGACAGAAATACTGAGAAGAAAAAGACTTGCTCAAACCCACAAATTTCCAAAATCTAGGTAACCGTCACAAGTCCAAATCACCGTAGGACAAATGAACAAACATACAAAAGGCTGTGACTCAGACAAGCTAGATCCAGACTCTTAACTTTGCCAGTACAATTCTACTTTGGTGATCTATGAAGATTGTTGCACTATCAAAAAGAGAGGTCCTTGGGAAGACGGAAAGCCATTAGTTTCAAAAGACTCATCTTCTTGAAGACAGATGTAGCAGGAAAGTCACATTGACTACGCTTGCAGTAGAGTTTTTTAAAAAAGCCATTCTATATTGAAAGAACATACAAACCGCACCTCCTCCTTTTTGTGACACAATCTCCCTCTGTCACCCGGATTACAGTGCAGGTGTCCCATCTTGGCTCATGGGAGCCTCCGCCTCCCAGGTTCAAGCGATTTTCATGCCTCAGCCTCCTGAGTAGCTGGGATTACAGGCGTGCACCACCAGGCCCAGCTAATTTTTGTATTTTTAGTAGAGACAAGATTTTGCCATGTTGGCCAGGCTGGTCTGGAACTTCTGGTCTCAAGTGATCTGCTCACGTTGACCTCCCCAAGTGCTGAGATTGCAGGTGTGAGCCACCCCATAGTGCCTGGTCCACACTTCCTCTTTTAAATAACCCTTTAAGTGCTGCATTTCTTTGAAGGTTTTCTTCATTTAAATCTTCTTAATTTTTGGCTCACAGATCTTTATAAGAGAGTTAGAAAACAAAAGATTGAAATAAAATCAATTGGTTGTTCTGAGGTTATTTTTAAAAGTTTAATTTGAGTTTTCTGTAATAAAATTTGGATTACTTTTACTTTTGTCATTTTGCAGGGACTGGTTTTATCAGCTGAACCAGAGCCCTCTGAGAGAAGGTACTTTCTCTTCATCTGGGAGGCTGCTCATTTTTTAGGATGAGCAGTAAGGAAGAAATTGCCATTTCTGGTGATGATGATGATGGAAATGACATGATGATCTAGGAAAAGAAAATGATGATGGCCGACATTTATTGAGTTCTTGCTACGAACTGCAGTTAAATGCTCCTGTGCCTTAGCTCATTTCACAATGTCCAAGAGAAAAAAGGAAAAAAAAAAAGAGGTTCCACTAAATCACGTTCTTATAATTTCTCACCTAGAACAACCCGCAAGCTAGTCTATTTAGGCTGGCCCTGCTCAACTTGATCCTCCAAACTATCAAAGTGACTTATTTAAGACAGAAATCGACCACATCCTTCCTCTAACCTTTTAACCAGCTGTTTGCTGCCTACCAGGCAATATCCAGGGCCCTTTGTATGGCTTTTGAGGGGAGCCTTTCAGAACAGAGCCACTACTGCCTCTGCAGCCTGAGCTTTTATCACACTGGACTACCTTAGGCCAAATCCCACTCTGCTACGACTCGGTTAAGGCAAGACCAAAAACTGAGCAACTTGATTCAGACTGTGTTTCTCTCCGGGAAGCTTGATGCTCACCCACTTGTTCAACTGCGTTATAAATACTCTATACCGTGAGCTTCCGTGAGGAGTCTCAGGACTTACCAGACTGTTTAGCACAGTCTAAGGGCTCGACCCATATTTCCAAATGAATGGCTAAATAAATGAATACATCTCACATAACTAGATGCAAAGTACAGAGATACATAGAGCTGATGGAGCTGAGTACCTTTTATGAGGCTTGAGGACAGGGGCAAAAAATAGCATTCATTTCTCAACCAAGTTTGAAAACCATGAAAAGGTAGACATGGAAGTCTGGCAGAAGGAGAGGAAAATGTCACCTTCATTACTATAAAGCTGACAAAGGAGGGCAGAGTTTAGGTGCAGTGCAACAGTGGACTTCCTAAAGCTGCATTCCAAAATTAGGTAGACTTACCACCATTCACAATGCACCTCCCCATAGGGGGCTGCCTCTGCAAACCAGACCACAAAGGAGCTCAGCCACTGTAGCTTCTAAGGTCAGCTAGCTCCCAAGTACACAGAACCAGTGTATTTCCCAAATGCTCCTGGTGGCCTCTTCTCTTCTGGAGGAGTGAACCAACTGGGGGTGAAAGGCCAAGAGAGTTACAGCAACTGAAGTCCAACTGCTTTATAAACACAGAGGCAGCTGAAGCTGCCAGTATCCTCCTGTGCACTGATTGGTTTAGATGCTGGTGATGCTTCCCACCAGTGACACGGAAACTGAAACACAGTTACTCCCAGTCTATCTGTCAATGGATTATCTTTTGATTTCCCCTAATTTCCCCTGCTCAGGTAATCTATGAACACATATTGAATGACATTCTTAATAAACATCTTATCAAGATTTTTAAATAGTTTTGGCTTCTAAAAGAGTGGCCAGGCACAGTGGTTCACACCTGTAATCCCAGCACTTTGGGAAGTTGAGGCTGGCGGATCGCTTGAGTCCAGGAGTTCGAGACCAGATGGGCAACACAGAGAGACCCTGTCTCTACAAAAATTAGCTGGGTGTGGTGGCATGCACCCATAGTTACAGTTGCTCAGGAGGGAATTCGGAAGAATCGCTTGAGCCCTGGAGGCAGAGGTTGCAGTGAGCCAAGACTGCACCACAGCACTCCAGCCTGGGGGATGGAGTAAGATCTGTCCCCAAAACAAAACAAAACAAACAAACAAAGAAAAAGAAGCATTATACCTTCCAGTTGACTCAATCAATATCATGAAACCTAGAAAGTATCTACGGAGTCCCTGCCAAATGCTGCACGCCGTACAGCCTAAACAGGAAGACCTCACAGCGGTTGTGTGGTATTAGCCAACCAGCCAAACCAACTGGATCTTCTCCGTTAGATAAAAGGGAA
This sequence comes from Leontopithecus rosalia, assembly GCA_028533165.1. NCBI lineage: Eukaryota > Metazoa > Chordata > Mammalia > Primates > Cebidae > Leontopithecus > Leontopithecus rosalia. Next base: position 90,323,264 of record CM052662.1, read on the forward strand.
TACAGTCGCGTGTGAGACCAAAAGGAACAAATACGAATGTTTACGATGTTTTTCCTCATTTCCTAATATTTTCCTGAGTAGCTAAGTGACTGTTCAGCCAGCGTTTTAGACATTTCCGTTCTATCAGCAGCATTCAGTAGAGCCAACACACCGGTTCTAAAAGATCATGGAAGCCTCTGAAGGGCCATTTATCTTCCCACATGTCTCCCATATTGCCCCATCTCGCAAAGGCATGCAGTCAGTAAGAGAAGCACTGGGTGAAAGGGTTGAATGGATTGTTCAAATCCATCGCTATGAATGAAGAACAAACTATCCTATGGATTGTCTCTCCGGCTGACTCAATTCTCCCATCCTGGATTCCTGGTTCTTCCATTATTCTTTTGTTAAAAAAAAAATCCTAACATTGATATTTCTAAGAAGTCTGTTTTGTGTGTTATTTAACTAGGTTCTAGGAGACTACCCAGTTTTTCACTCGATTTTAAACTCAGTATAGTTTATTTTGTTTTTTTAATTTTATATCACCTTACATTTTCTTATTGCCAAACTGACAGAACGATTCAAACCTCCCGCCAACACACACACACACACACACACACACACACACACACACACACACAAAGAAAAACTAGGAATTAGATATGTATCTAACTCCTAAAAGATTTAGATTCAGAGTCTACTCCCAACTTCAACTTCTTAGCCAAGGCACTAAAGGGAAATTTGTAATTTTGTTTCACCCATCCACTCACCAACTATATTAAATGATGCATATAAACCTACTGCAATTTGGAGCAGGCCTCCACGTTCTCTGCATTGTTCCTCACTGCCAGGAAACCAGCTTCTCTTATTCCTCCTGCTTCCAGGTCTCTATCGGATTAGTGGCAGGAGCATAAAGTAATTTCTAAAGGTACTTCCATTTTTTACTTTTCAGTTGCTTGGAAGCATATATTGCTTGATAAGCAGGGAAACTGAGGCTGGAATTTCTGCTGAGAAATAAAAGACACTGACAAAATTAAAGCGGTCTAACATTCTTTATCTTACATGCAATGTTTTTCTATTAAGCTATGACATATCATATGGCTTGATAACAGTATTTTTTAAAAAAAGCAAACAGATATATGTAGCTTCATGGGTATGTATAAATCCTTTGTTCTGAAATACCATGAATAAGGAACGTGGCAGAAACAGGCAACACATCTCAGAGTCTAAGCATATCATTGTGAGCATGAGAGGCGGTGGGATCTTAGGAAACTATTTCCACAGCGTATCTTCTCGGTTTGGAAAGAGAGAAGGAAGGAAGAAAGAAAGGGAGGGAGGGAGGGAAAGAAAGAAAAGAAGGCGGGAGGGAGGGAGGGAGAAAAAGAAAAAAGAATTAAAGAAAGGAAGGGAGAAAGGCATGACACTTTTTAAAAATCCCTACCTATATCTAATGAGAATCTACAGGAGACAGGATAAATAAAAGAAAATTGTAGACAGTAAAATCATAAATATTTTAGGGACTTTTGCAAATCACTTTGCATATGCATGTTTTAAAATTTTCAAATATATTATTTATACTTATCTAATACAATGTGTATTAAATATTGAAAAGGATTTAAAAAGAGACTTTCACGTATTAAAAAAATTCATCATTGGGCTTTGGAGATAATGTTTATTTAATAAAACATCCAAGTGTTTCTTTGCTTGAAGCATTTTAAAGTCACGAAGAGAAAGTGGGTCTTCCCATGAGCACATTTGTAGAGACAGTAAGCTAGAAGGGAGTTTGCAAAAATGTCCTTAGAGTCATCAATTTAACCCACCTGGAGAAGCAATCAGGAATTCTATAATAAAACACTGGCCGTGTAGCATGCCACTATAATCCCCCATGTGGGATCCATTTTCCTAATGGGCTTACCTTATATTTAATATGTCTCCATACATAGTATTCTTCAAGACCAAATGTGAATAAATGCTAATTGTTTCATACGAGGAGAGGTAGACAGGGATATCTATCTGTATCTATCTATCTAGACAGATAGATGATATAGATATTAGCTATAGATACAGATATGGATACATACGAACTTGAAAATGTAAATAAGTTTAATGTGGGGGTAGGCAAATTATTGAAGATTCGTGTCATACCTAGGATGTTGTACTACCTTCTGACCCTCCTCTTAGGTTGGATCCAGAGTTAATTATTGGTCAGTGAGATAGTTTTCCCCAGCTAGCCTTCAGGTGAACAAGGCTGTGTCATAGAGTTATTCCCTCCAATCCAAGGACCCAGCAGCAGTAAAAATGATCTGTGGTGCTGCTTCCCCTGACACTGGATCATGAATTTTGCCTTTGACCCTCTAGTCTTAGCAGCAAGCTCTGTTCAAATCGACCACCTGTCTGAGCCCTACAAGAACCGCAACCCGGAAAGACTGCCCAGACACACCCTTGACTACGGCCAACAACTACCACAGCTCTCACCACAATCCAGCCTTTGGTACAGCACCCTTCATGCCAAATACAAGTTAATCTGCATCTTTTTTTTCTTTTTACAAGTTAATCTATATCTACTCAGCTACTTTCTCCTGAATCCAACAATCTTTCAACTTTACTGCTTCTGTTAATGGCACTGTTTGCTTGTAATGGTATGAAATTTGCAAATATAGTATGTTCTTATATTTTTATTTTTTAAAAAAACACTGAAAGGCAAAACTGTACCAATTAATCAAAGTAAATCCTGTAAGGCCACTCCACTCTCACATCCTTTAGTGCTGTTCTTTTCTGACACTTCGGCTTTTTCCTGTTAACAAAAATCAGATGGCAATATATACAGAGCCATCTGATTTCTATGTGTGTGTGTGTGTGCGTGTGTATGTACACATATAGCTTTATAACTTGCTCTTTTTGCCTACAACTTCTTCAGGTCAGTTTATATAGATTTATCTCTCTTTTTGGTTTTTTTTTTTTTTTTTGCGACGGAGTTTCGTTCTTGTGACCCAGGCTGGAGTGCAATGGCGTGATCTCGGCTCACCGCAACCTCCACCTCCTGGGTTCAGGCAATTCTCCTGCCTCAGCCTCCTGAGGAGCTGGGATTACAGGCACGTGCCACCATGCCCAGCTAATTTTTTGTATTTTTAGTAGAGACAGGGTTTCACCGTGTTGACCAGGATGGTCTCGATCTCTTGACCTTGTGATCCACCCGCCTCGGCCTCCCAAAGTGCTGGGATTACAGGCGTGAGCCACTGCGCCCGGCCTTTTCTCATTTTTACGTTACTTGATTGCATGAACATACAGTAGTCTACTTCACCGTGACCTTACTGATGATGTTACAGGTTTTCAACACTGTGTTATCACCAACAATGCCGCAGTAAATATCTCTGATACATGACTTCAAGCAGTCTTGCCCTCATTTCTTTATAAGATAGACTTTTAGAAGTGAAATTGTGGAATCATAGGGCATCCTATATGAACAATTCTTAATAAATGCCACCAAATTACTGAAACTAATTTTGGACTTTGCTTTTCTTAGTTTAACTTTTTCTGAGGTAGACTCAAACCCAGTCAATCAAAATCTATGGAAATTTCCCTTGTAATATTATCTTGCCATTTGCTGCTGACCTGATATCCCCCTGGCTATATTTTTAAGTATTTTTAAACCCTAACATTCTTAGACACTGACTTTAGTTTCAGCTCTGGTTTTTATATCTCCTTTCTACACATTATTGCCATAGTAATCTCAAACTCTGCCCTACGTATATCACCTCTGTAATTTTCCATCAGTCCCTAATGCCTAAAAAAAGGACCTTAACTATGCATTCAAGATCCCTCACAATCAGGCTACAATCCTCATTTTGCCCTAAAATTTAAGAGAGAATGAGAGAGAGAGATTTATCATGAGTCTCGCATTCTTAGGCACTTGAGCATGCGTTAAACATTTAATTCTTACATCAACTTCAGAGTGCTGCAGTTTTATTACCACAAAAATATAGACACTGGGGGACTGGGGAAGATACTTGCTTCCTGTCACACAGCTGCAGCATTTAGAGCTCTGGTTTGTATGGTGTATCCGACGGCTAAGGTCACGTACTTAACTGTCACGCTGTATTTCAACTCAGTTTAGCAAGTATTTATTCAATATATACTACATGCAAAGTACTTTATTAAGTGCTCAGAGGAGTAAAAATGTGAAAAGGATGGCACACAGTTGGCATTTAATAATGGTGCCTGCTTCCCCAGCAGCAGCTCCTTCTAGGTAGCTATACTTTATGACTCTGCCCCTGTGAAAGCTGGCGCAGAGGTAGGCACTGGTTTTCATCATCAACTGCAGCGTAACAGACACCCCAAAATTCAGTGGCTTAAAGCAATGACAGTATTTATGCTGCTCCAACACTACAATTTAGGTAAGGCTCAGAGAGAACATCTTGTCTCCTCTTCACTCAGCATCAGCTGATGACCTGCAAAGGCAGGACTGGGAATCACCTGAAATCTTACTTGTCCGGAGGTTGGTGCTGGCTTTCAGCTGGGTCATCAGCAGGGGCTGTCACCAAGAACACCTTATATAGTGACCCCGTATAGTCTTTCCTCTTCCTCCTGACTCAGGGTCTAGGTTCCCAGGGCAAGCTTCACTGGGGCAAAGAAGAAGCTGTTTGCCTTTTAGAGCTTAGCCTTGAAAAGCACATAGCACAGCATCACTTCCACTAGTACTGATAGGCCCAGCCAGATCCCAGGGGAGAAATGTAGACCCCACCTCATGATGGAGGGCTGCCAGTGTCACAGGGTAGGATGAGCACGTGAGTCCTTCGGGCCATTTTTGGAATACAATCTGCAACTGCACCTACAGACATGCCAGTGACCTTTCAGAGAAAGACAATCCAACAACCAAATTCTTTTTCAAGTGACATGACTTAAGAACAACTTAGAGAATAAAACAGCTGCTGGAGACTAATCTGGACAAAACACAGAAAGAGAAGAAAGTGGCCGTGACAAAGCACGTGTTCACTGAAGTTATGAGGCAAACAGAAGTCAGGAATAAGAAGTCCTGTTCGCCTTTACGTTCCCCGCAGAGCACAGTGCCAAACGCATGGTCAGAGCTCACAGTTGTCATAGGAAGAAATTCATGAATGCTGGAAAGAGAGAAAACAAAAGGAAGGGGAAGATGAGATTCTACAGAGATATGTTAAGCTTGAGAATCCAGTCATGCCTCCTCACTGATGTCTAACAAGCAGTTAGGGATGCTGATCTTAGCTCAGAAGACAGAGCCAGCGTTAGGAACAGGGCCTAGGAAGCCATGGACCAGGGAAGCTTTGGCTTTGAATGAGATTGCCAAAGAATCTTGAATTAGTTCATTTTCACACACTATACAGAACAACTGGAGACTGGGCAATTTATAAAGGAAAAATATTTAATTGACTCACAGTTCCATATGGCTGAGGAGGCCTCAGGGACCTTACAGTCATGGCAGAAAGTAAAGAGGAAGCAAGGCATGTCTTACATGGTGATAGGAGGTGAGGAGGACTGCCAAACACTTTATTTTTTTTTTGAGATGGAGTTTCGCTCTTGTTACCCAGGCTGGAGTGCAATGGTGTGATCTCGGCTCACCGCAACCTCCGCCTCCTGGGTTCAGGCAATTCTCCTGCCTCAGCCTCCTGAGTAGCTGGGATTACAGGCACGCGCCACCATGCCCAGCTAATTTTTTGTATTTTTAGTAGAGACGGGGTTTCACCATGTTGACCAGGATGGTCTCCATCTCTTGACCTCGTGATCCACCCGCCTCAGCCTCCCAAAGTGCTGGGATTACAGGCGTGAGCCACTGCACCTGGCCTGCCACTTTTAAACCATCCGACCTTGTGAAAACCCACTCACTCTCAGGAGAACAGCATGGGGGAAACCACTCCCATGATACATTCACCTTCCACCAGGTCCCTCCCTTGACATGTGGGGATGACAATTTAAGATGAGATTTAGGTGGGACACAGAGCCAAACCATATCAAGTCTACTATTCAGGTGGAATAATGAAATGGTTAATATTATTAGCTTTGAACCTGAGAACCTGGATTTAATGTCTATACGTGCTTCACCACTTACTATGAGTTCTCTTAGGTCTAGGTGTTTAATATCGCTGTACCTCAGTTTCCTGTTATAACGTTGTTACAGTAATGAAACTACCTCAGAGGGCTGTGTATTAAGTGATATGCCTGCAAAGTGCTTAGAAAACAGTCTGTACAGAGTAAGAAATCAGTGCACATCAGTTACCATAACTGTTAACAGTGTTTCAAAACGATCTAAAGTTTAGGAATGAACCAAGGAAGAGCTGGAGAATGATGCTAGGCACGAAGCTCTTATGCAGCCTGTACAATATTCCTTATCAAAGTGTGAAGTTACATTTGCTGCTGAGTTGACTAGCATCAGACAGTTGCTTATCTGTTAATAAAGAAGGAGTGGCATGGAGAGGATTGTGTTCTACATCAATCGCTCTAAAAGTCATGCTCTTTGGGGTGCACAGTAGTATGTGTTGAGTCCACACTAGTGTGTGGTATACTCAAATAAATTTGAGAAATGCTGGATGAAAGAAAATTAAGTAGGTATTTCCTTAGAGTCTATACTAAATGCATATACTAATATGTCCCATGGCTTGCTAAGAAGGGGCTATAGAGTGCATCATTTCCAAAACTCCTCTTAGTTTTTTATGGGATCATTCTGTTAAACTGACATTCTGTGGAACACAATTTCTCAAAGCTAGTCAAAGTATGTGTTAAGCTTACTGCAGAAGACTCTCCTGGGAATCTTATTAAAAACACTTATTACTGAACCTGGCCACATGCAGTAGCTCACATCTGTAATTTCAGGACGTCAGGAGGCCAAGGCGGTCACAACACTTGAAGCCAGGAGTTCAAGACCAACCTGGTCAACATGGCAAAATCTCGTCTCTATTACAAATACAAAAATTAGCCCGGCGTGATGATGCACTCCTGTAATCTCAACTACTCAGGAAGCTGTGGCACAGGAATCTCTTGAACCAGGAGGTGGAGCTTGCAGTAGGCTGAGATCGCCCCACTGCACTCCAGCCTGAATGACAAAGGGAGACTCTGTCTCAAAAATAACAGCAACAACAAAAAAACACATATTACTGAACCTACCAATACAGATTCTGATTCAGAAAGTCTGGAGTGAGGTTAAGGTACCTGCATTTTTATTTTTATTTATTTGTTTGTTTGTACGTTTGTTTTAGAGACATGGTCTAACTATGTTGCCCAGCCTGGTCTCAAACTCATGGGCACAAGTGATCTTCCCGCCTTTACCTCCTGAGCAGCTGGGACTACAGGCACGCGCTACCACTACTAGCCAGGAATCTGTATGTTTAAAAAGTTCCTAAGTATGCTCTTGCCTCTGGCAACCTAGAAGAGGAATTTGACCCTACCCACAATTCCCTCTGTTTCCCTTTCCAATCTATTCTCAGAAAAGCAGCTCCACAAGAGTGACAGCAAATCCAGTAAATATCTGTGTTGATTTTTCAGAAATTCATCAAATAAGCACAGCATGGAAGTTACTTATATAGCTATTATACTTTCAGAAACCTTCAGACAGTCAATACGGATGAAAGCTAGTGATTTGATCACCGTAAAAATATAGCTAGGAATAAATAGTTGTAGGCTTTACATATAAAGAAATTTGAACTACAGCCCCAAAGAATTCATGATAATCTAGACAGAATTTTGAGGCAGAGTCAGATTAGAATACCTTTTAAAACTTGCTTAGAAGTAATATCTAACAAAACGAGGATAGCTGTGTTCTCAGTGTATCGGTTTAAAATTTAATCTAAGAATAGACTCTGAGATTTTCTTGAAGACCAATTAGAGCTGAGCATATACTGATCTAAGACTAGATATACTGCTAAATCTAATTTAGGAGAACCGTTTTGGAAATAAGACAATTTTTTTTCTTGTGAACATTCTGTCTAGGAAGAATTCAGCAGAATGAATATTCATCATTTAACAAGTCCCTATTTTATAGTGTGCTTCAAAACTTTTGAGTAAAAATAAAAGTATAGCATCACTTCCAGATTTCTCTACATACTCAAGCAATTATTCATTTTATATGTCTGGCAGGATGGGTTTTGATCGTGGTCAGTCTGTCTGTTCCATTAGCCCTTGTTCTGAGGATAAATTAGCCTGTGAGAGGCCACCCACACTGAGCTCTTCCAGACTGAAAAAAGAAAAAGGTTCTTAGATTGGATCCTCTAAAGAATATTACTGGGATAATTAACTAGCTTGAATGCAGTTTGTGAATTTTATGGTAGTGTCAATGACAATTTCCTGATTTTGATTCTTGTGTATTGATTATCTGAAAAATGCCCTTCTTTCAAGGGTTACACATTATTCAAGAGTGATGGCTCTCTGTTCACAATTTACTCTCAAGTAGTTCCAGAAAAAAAACTGTTCTTTGTGCTATTGTTACAGCTTTTCTGACATTTGAAGTTATTTTAAAATTAACATTATCTTTAGCATTTTTAAAAGATTATGTTTATTTTGTGGTCTGTGAGTCTATCATTGATTTTCTCGGGTTCTCTGGGTAAACCATATCATCTGTAAATAGTTTTATTTCTTCTTTTCCCTTTTCTATGAATTTTTTTCTTTTTTAATTGCGTTGGTTATAAACAATATTCAATAGATGCAGAGAGTAAACATCTTTATCTTTTTCTAATCTTAGTGGAAATACCTCTAGTGTTTTCTGACTAAACCTAACAGTGGCTTTAGGATTGAGATATAGGAAAATACGCATCATCTTTTCTTGGCCCTATGGCTAAGATCAAGTATAGAAAATATGCACCCATTTCTATTTTCTTCATGTTTTTATTACGAATAGGAATTGAGTTTTGTTAAAAGCCTTTTTGGGGGGTTGGGGAGGCCAAGTGTGGTGGCTCAGGCCTGCAATCCCAGCACTTCGGGAGGCTGAGGCAGGAGAATCACTTGAGCCCAGGAGGTTGAGGCTGCAGTAAGTGATGATTGCACCACTCCAGCATGGGCGACAGTGAGACCCTGTCTCCAAAAAAAATCTGTTTAGTAAAATAAAATTTAAAGAATTTTAGAAAGCTTTTTCCCTAACTGGGATAATATATGATTATTCTTCTTACATCTACTAATATGGTTTTTATATTAATAGATTTCCTCATATTGAATCATCCTTGCATTCCAGAAACAAATCCTACTTGGTCATGGTATATTTTCTTAATGCGATATTACATTCTGTTTCCCAATATTCACTCTAGCATTTTTGCATTGATATTGGATAATTGCTTTTAATTTTATTTGCACATTAGAATCATTTTCCGCCATACCGCTTTTAGGAGAACAGTTTCTGTGGAAGGGAGCTTGGTAATAACTGAAGGGATAAGGAGAATCTAATGCAGAAATGGAGAGCTGACTTAGGGCCACACGGATTAAGAGGAGATTGCTGACCCCTCACTTGCAGACTAGGTGACCTTAGAGAAGTTGTTCCTCTTCTTCTGCCCTCAATTTTCTTGCCTATCAGTTAGAGAACCTACCTCAAAAGATTGTGTGAGGATAAAATGACAAGATGTGTGTACAGACTTTAGTACAATGTCTCACACAGCGTAAGCTCACGTAAACATTGGAATACTGCCCTTTATTAGAAAGCACTATTTTTCTTCTGCTGCTTTTCACATCATAATAACGTGGCATTAGACATATGTGGACAGGTGTCACCGTTTCATCAGGAGGCAGTTAGTCTCCAATACCATTTTGTCATAATCACCAGGCCACAGAGGAGTTTAGGCAGCTGATCTGGGGAACTAGGTTTGTCTTTTGTCTCTTCCTTTATAGTTACTGCATTCCAGACTAGAGGTTTGAATTCATAATTTTATGTAATTAATTTTATTTTATTTATTTTTGAGATGGAGTCTCACTCTTTTGCCCAGGCTGGAGTGCAGTGGTGTGATCCTGGCTCATTGTAACCTCTGCCTCCCAGATTAAAGCGATTCTCCTGCTTCAGCCTTCTGAGTAGCTGGGACTACAGGTGCCCACCGCGACGCCCAGCTAATTTTCATATTTTTATTAGAGATGGGGTTTTGCCAAGTTGGCCAGGCTGTTCTCAAACACCTGACCTCAGGTAATCCACATGCCTCAGTCTCCCAAAGTGCTGGATTACAGGTGTGAGTCACTGCACCCAGCAGAGGTTTGAATTGAAACACTGAGCTTTTCATGGTTAACAAGTAGGAGTAGGAGGAGGGGGTAACTGTAAAGGAATGAAAAAGGAAGAAGAAACTTCTTGAAGCCCTCCTACATGCCAGGAACTAATTTAGGTATATCTGCAGTTATCACGCGGGGATAGCTGGAAGGTTGCATCAGGACCGTAGAACTGAAGAACCACCTTGACAGTGAATGGGTAGGGCATTGTCTCTCTAGTGGGTGAGATCAACGTTTGTTCTTTCCTTCTCATTCATAACCTCTTCAAATAGAATAAAGAGATGCCTTTTCTTTGGGTTGGGCTCTTAGTTACTCTAGCTCTAAGTGTTCTGAACATCAGGAAATCACTCTGTACCGGGTGTGTCAGCTGGGCTTCTAGGACTCCTCCATGTGGAGGAGTTAAGGACAGTGATCATTTATCAATACATTTATTCCACAGCATTTTTATTATAAATGTGTTTATTCTGCAACTCTTTATTAAGACTGCAGAAGTGGAAATGCTATCTACCACCCTAAGACTGACAGACCTAGAACATTGTAGGAATGCCCTGGAAAAAGAAGCTGGCCTAAAGATATTGGTATTTCTGTGGAACCTAGTTGGAGTTAGAGAGCAAAGCAAAGCTTGAGGGAGACAGCACAGTACAATGTGTTAAGGAACAGACTCAAACAGATGTAGGTCTGCATTTTGTCTTCCTATCTTTCTCACTGCTCTCGACAAGTTCTTTGTTTTTCTGAGCTTTAATTGTATTGTCTGTAAATTGAGGGAAAAGCACGGAATCTATATGGGGTTATGGTGAAGGTTAAAGCAGATAATGTAGGTAAAATACTTAGCACAGTGCCCAGCTTAGAAGCCCTCAAATATAATGGCCATTATTACCTGGTCTTTAGCAGTGTTCCCTTCTTGCCTCCATAAACAATCTTTTCCTTAGACTTTAAGCTTCTGCTTTTTTTAAAAGACTATTTGTTTTTCAGTTCATCGCAAAATTTTTTAGTTTAAGACTATATTTTTATTTAAAGACTATTTTTTAGTTCACAGCAACATTTTTTAGTTTAAGACTATATTTTTATTTAAAGACTATTTTTTGGTTGACAGTAAAATTGAGAGGAAGGTGCAGAGATTTCTCATACACTCCCACGCTCACACAAACAGGGCCCCTCCTTTTATTAACATCCCCACTGGGGGTATGTGTGTTACAGCCGGTGAACTGATGAACCTACATTGCTGCAAAGACCTTAATGGGTTTACATTCTATGGGTTTAGACAAATATATAAGAATACGTATTCACTATTACAGTATCTTAGAGTTATTTTCACTGCCCTAAAAATCTTCTGTGAAGCTTTACAAAAACAGCTTTTACTGAGATGTAATTCATATACAATATGATTCACCTAAAGTTTACAATTCAATGGTTTTTAATACATTCAAAGAGTCATTCACAATCTAACTTTACAATATTTTTCCTCACTCTCAAAAGAAAATCCAGACCCATTAGCGGTCACTCCCTGTTCCTCTTTCATCTCCTCCCCACATTTGCTTCTAGGTAACCACAAATCTATTTTCTGTCTCTATAGATTTGCCTATTCCGGACAATTTATATAAATGTAATGATGTAATATGTGGTTTTTGTGACTAGCAAAGTTCATTCATGTTGAAGCATTGTCTCAGTACTTCGTTCCTTCCTTTTGCTGAATAATATCCCACTGTATAGATATATCACACTTTATCCACCTTTCGAAAGATATCTGAGTTCTTTCCATTTTTTGCTATTACAAATAATGACACCATGAACATTTACAAACAAGCTTTTGTGAGAATGTATGTTTTCAATTCTTTGGGGTATATATGTAGCAGTGGAATTTCTGGGTTTTATGGCAGCCCTGTTAACCTTTAGAGGAATTGGCAGATTGTGGTCCAGAGAGTCATTTTATATTTCCACCAACACCCTATATGTGTCCCAATTTCTCCATCCTCCTCAATACTTTATTATAGCCATCCTAGTGGGTATGAAATGGTGTCATATTGTGGTATTGATGTGCCTTTCCCAAATGGCTGAAGATGTTCAGTATCTATTAGCCACCTGTATGTCTTCTTTGGAGTGATATCTACTCAAGTCCTTTGAGTATTTTCATTTTTTTTTATTAGGCAGTGTCTTGCTCTGTTACCCAGGCTGGGGCACAGTAGCATGATGATGGCTCACTGCAGCTCCTAACTCTGGGGCTCAAGCCATCCTCTTGCATCAGCCTCCAAATAGCTGGAAACACAGGTATATGGCACCATGCCTGGCTAACTTTTTAAAATTTTTGGTAGAGTCAGGATCGCTTACTGCTTCCCAGACTATTCTCGAAATCCTCTGCTCAAGTGAGTTTCCTCCTTCGGCCTCCCAAAGTGCTGGGATTACGGGAGTGAGCCACCACGCTTTGCCAAGTATTTTGAATTTTAAGAGTTTCACACATACTCTAGCTAAGAGTCCCTTATTAGATATATAATTTGCAAACATTTCCTTCTGCTTTGTGGGCTGCCATTTCACCTTTTCGATGGTACTGCTTATAGCACAAAAGTTTTTAAAGCTTCTTTTAAATGTAACTTATGGACATTTATATTTCAGCAGTTATTTCCTACAATAATATTCTCGCTGGTAGACTTTTAATGGAAGACTCTGCCTTGTTCTTCACAGGCAAAAATGAGGCCCTCAGTATGTAAAAATCCTCTGATTTTAACCTTCCCATCAATAGCTGTTGACGTATATTGACATCTACTCTTAGCTGCTTTCACTACCCGTTCTTTGGAGGTAGAGAGAGCTTATTCCAGTCAAGACCAACACTCCAGCCGGGTTCTTGACCTCACCCTCTCTCTCTTCTCTCAAGACATTGCTCTGTCACTTAATCTGTTTCCCAGATCTTAACATCTCCTTCAGCCTAGAAGACAGTTTGCCTTGCTCCCTCCCATTTTGAGGAAAAACAAAACTTGCCCTGATTTGCATCTTCCAAATATATATCTCTAGTCTTGCTCTCTACCCTGCCCTTCACTTAGATGCCCCACAGATATATTTCAATTCAACATGTCCAGAATTAAATTCTTCTCCTCACCCACATCTGCTCCACTTCCAGTATTGCCATTTGCAGGTGATGACACCCTACCATCCATCACTTTCCCACATCAAATTCTCTCTCCCTTGTACACACCTTTCCGAATCAGTAAACCATGTTGGCCTGATGAATTTTCCTTCCCATATACATCATGGAGTCTGTGTCTCACTGTCTTATACAAATGCCTTTAGTTTAGTTTCTCAGCATCTCTTCCCTGAATTATTGTATAACTTGTCTCTAACTTGTTTTCTGCCTCCAGTTCTGCCACCATTAAAGTCCATTCTCTTCAGTACACCAAGAGCAATATCAGCAAAACCTGGTATGTTTTAGCATTTGAATAGGAGATGTTGATTGTTACCTTATTAGAAAATGTACATCACTGGTTACGTGATTTTGATAAGTCCTTTACTCTTTGTCAGTCTCTGGCTCCTCATTTGTTAAATAAAAAAGGGCAGCACTTAGTCTTAGAGACGTAGTGAGATCAAGTAGGACAATATTTGACATACTGGGTTTATAACAAATGGGAGCCCTTACTTACATGACAATGGGATGAGGTCATCTCCTGGGGCCCCCCTGTGTCTACAGAGAATATTAGATATGACAGCTGCAGAAAGCCAGACTTCAAGTCAGGAACTCTTTGGGAAGCTCTTGAGAACAAGGACACTAGTTTCTTTCCATGTAACACGGGATTTGTACAAATTAGAAGAAATAATAAAGACAAAATACCTAACAGGGTGGCTGGTAAATAATAAGCATGGGATGAAAACTAGAAAACAAGCAGCAACATGCCCCAGAAGTAACTAAGCTAAGAAAGTGGTTCCTCTTTTGGTCTAAGCATTGTCGATTGCTTGTTTGCCAGAACCCGTTTGTTCTAGATAAAAGTGTGCTTTTGCTATTAGTGGTGCTGGTAGTGGTGAAGTTTTGTTGTTTTAAAGGGTAGATAGCAGTGGAATAACAGGGTGATCCAAGACATCTGTTTTTCTTTTTTTTCTTTTTTGAGACAGAGTCTCGCTCTGTTGCCAGGCTGGAATGCAGTGGTGCAATCTTGGCTCACTGCACCTCTGCCTCCTGGGTACAAGTGATCCTCCTGCCTCAGCCTCCTGCATAGCTGGGACTACAAGTGTGTGCCACCACACCCAGCTAATTTTTGTATTTTTAGTAGAAACGGAGTTTCACCTCGGTGGCCAGGATGGCCTCAATCTCTTGACCTTGTGATCTGCAAGCCTCAGTGTCCCAAAGTGCTGGGATTACAGGCGTGAGCCACCACATGGGCTGGACGTCTGTTTTTCAACTTCCGAAGCAGTTTCCCCAGATGTTAAACATCTGTGTTCAACACAGAGGTTATGTTGACCTTGAGTTTTCAGAGGTCAGTTCAGATTTCCAATCACGGTACTCTCTTTCCTTGCTGTGTGCAGGTTGGCACTGATCCCAGTTTCTCCTTTGAGATTCAGCAGAAGATCTTGATGGAGGAGGATGATGCCCAGAGAGACGTGCCCAAGGAAGATGGAGTTGGTGATGTGCGACATTTTGGTGAGAACTATATTGTCAGAGGTTTTCAGTACATATTTACAAGTTCTTACTCCATCGTACATATTGAGAATGAGCTGTCATTTTCAAGTATAAACCCAGGAGTCCAGCAATCACTGGGAAGAGAGCCTGAGGCTGGCAGTCCTTGGCCAGAACTGATTCTTACCTCATGGCAGACATATGCTGAGGTTTTATTAGTCCAGATGTTGAATGATGGGAAGACTCAAGCAGCTGGTGTGGAGGTCTTTCCCAGTGACTCATCATTCAGAAATCAAAGCCTATACAAGAAAGGATGGGATGGTATGCATAAAGACATCAAGCCATTAGGCTCTAGCAGAGTAGCTGATATTGACATCTTTGAGGAAGGAGGAGGCTCCAACACGACTACTCCCAATTCACAGGGTTTGTGGTGCTGGTTGAAATCTTTGCAAAGGGTTGCCCTGGCACTCAAACAGAATAAATAGGTTTATAAAGTGTACAAATTCTTCATTACCTTTTATTATGCCTCAGGTGATCGAGTAACCAGAGGAATGAGGGACAAGCTTGGGCACCTAATTCAAGCCGATCTCATAAGTATTTCCTTCTGAACAGCTCAACAGCTCTGTACTGCAGAGTGCCCTTGTGTAAAGGGAGGGCAATTCCAAACCAGATTTAATTTTTCATTTACTCATTATTCTAAGTTCTAGACACAGAGTTAAAATAGAAAACCTGTGTTAGGGCTCTCCAGAGAAACAACCAATAGAACACACATGTACACATGCATGCACGTGCGCGCACACACACACACACACACACACACGGAGATTTTAAGGAATAGTCTTACTCAGTTGCTCTAATGTGGGGGCTGGCTGGCAATTCTACCATCTGTACGGAGTGTATATCTTGAGCAGACATGGAAAATAAAACTGAAACATTGCAATATGATGATGTGAAATATTTTGACATCTAACTAAAAGCAGTCATGGAGTTGCAGAAAGCTCTCTGGAGAGTGTGATTTCTGAAGCGATTATTGCTGGGTGAACTGTGGTTATGAGGAAAGAGGTAAATGAACGTGACACGTGTAAATAACTGTAAGCAGTTTACTGTGACTGGAATGCTCCCTCCTTGCAGGAAGGGGGGAAGGAACTGGCAAACTAGTAGGTGGGAAAATAACCTGCAGAAACCAGATTACTCTTTCTTTTTTTTCTTCTTTGTTTCTGAGACGGAGTTTCGCTCTTGTCACCCAGGCTGGAGTGCAAGGGCACGATCTCGGCTCACCACAACCTCCGCCTCCTGGGTTTGCCTCAGCCTCCCGAGTAGCTGGGATTACAGGCACGCGCCACCATGCCCAGCTAATTTTTTGTATTTTTAGTAGAGACGGGGTTTCACCATGTTGACCAGGATGGTCTCGATCTCTTGACCTTGTGATCCTCCCGCCTCGGCCTCCCAAAGTGCTGGGATTACAGGCGTGAGCCACCGCGCCCGGCTCAGATGACTCTTTTTTATTTGTTTTTGTGCTAATTTGAGGATTCCAGATTTATTTTATCCTAAAGTCTTTGAGAAGTTACTTGAAGAATCTTAAGCATTGGAGTGATGAGATTCGAGTTTCAGCATTCAAGAGAATCTGCGTAATGATTTGACAAATATTTAATAGTGTCCTGTCCTATATGAAGTCCTGTGAGAGGCACTGGAGAGATGACAATGAGAAACCCAGAAAGATCCCGGTCCTCATGCAGCTTAGAATTGTGTGTGGCAGTTTAGGGGAAAAAAGACTAATAAAGGAATTTAAAAGTTAAGTACTGTTATTGAGGCTTGATTTAGGAGATTATTACAATTCCAATATCCTCCTATCCCATCTCACCTGGCCATTATATCCTGCCGTAAGTGGGAGCTTTAAATACTGAGTATTACTCAGTGACTGCCCTGTACCCCGTTCTCCTCTCATGGCCAAATGCAGTCTTGGATTTGATACTTCCAGACCCTCTTTCCAAAATGTGGATCTTGGCTTTTTCTTTAGGCTCTGCATCTTCCACTTCCTTGGGAGAGCCTTATTTACTGCACATCCAGTGTCCCTTTAGCCCTGGGTCTAATGAGGCTCTGTCTCCCCTTGACTTGTTCCTGGCCCTCTCTAAGAGTGGGAAAATAGCAGGTAATAAATGAATGCAAGGGGGATGAAGAATTCTACTGACAGATGTTTTAGAGCTAGAAATTATATGATTTGGCAATGGATTGGTGAGAATTGAGGGGCCTGAAGAAGTTTTCTATATAGGGAGCTGGATGACTGGGTCTAGGAGGGTGTCCTTTACTTAATTGTAGCTACGATTAAGAAGGAGGGCTCAGGGGTGCACGTGAGGGAAGGTGATAATGATGTAATGATTAGGACATGTTGAGTCTGCCTTGCCCAAAGGATAACCCTACCTAGGTAGACCGGGTGTGATCCTCGCCTTCCCCCGTGTGCATTCCTAAACCTTCCTTCTTTCCTGTACTGAGGATTGTGGAAGTTGGAATGAAAAACGAGGGACTGATATTTATAGTAGGATCAAAGCATTCAACAAAGTAATTGAGAATCTATGTTGAAATGCTAACAGCCCATGAGAGATAAAAACTTTCTTTTGAGAACTAATTACTAGTGAATTATTCATCAAGGGTCATGTTGCCCCCTGCCACTAGCGATCCTTCAGATTGCCTGTGTAAGGAATTTTCCACCTGGATGATCCCTTTGATAACTTCTGCAGGACAAAAGTAGCTTTTCCAATAGGAAAACAATAAACCACATCACAGCTTGTCTTGAGTACATTGCTCCTCCATGCTCAGCAGACCAGAGCAGTGAAAAGCTAAGTGCTCTGGTGCTCTTCCCCCACAACCAGCACTCCAATTGTTGAGAGGTCTCAGACCTTATCTGGGATTTCTGTAGAAAAAAAACAGAGGAAGAGCCCCAGAAATCTCTGCCAACAGGCTTGGGATGTGGGGAGAAAAATATACCCCTTAGACATATTTATATTTGTTTAATGACTACTAAACTTATTTCAATACAGTCATGCGCTACATAATGTTTCAATCAATGATGGACCACATGTACAACAGTGGCCCCGTAAGATCATAATGGAGCTGAAAAACATCTTATGATCTGGTGACATCCGTACAGCAGCACAACACCTTACCTTTTCTGTGTTGAGAAGTTTAGATACACAAATATTTATCATTATGTTACAGTTGCCTACAGTATTCAGTACAGTAACATGCTATTTAAGCTTGTAGCCCAGGAATTGGCTATGCCATGTAACCTGGGTGTAGAGTAGACTATGCCACCTAGGTTTGTGTAAGTGGACTCTATGATGTTTGCACAATGACAAAATTACCTAACAACGCATTACCGAGAACATAGCCCTAGCCTCAAGCAATACACGACTGTGTATGAAACTTTCCTCTTGCAAGCTGATGGGTTGCTAAGCCTTTTATAAAGCTAACTTTAATATTAACATTAAAGATACAGTGAATCCATATGTCCATGTTAAAATTCTTGAGTTTTTTTTTTTTTTTTTTTTTGAGATAGGGTCTCACTCTTTTGCCTAGGCTGGAATGCAGTGATGCAATCATAGCTCACTGCAGCCTTGAATTCCTGGGCTCAAGGGATCCTCCTGTCTCAGTCTCCAGAGTAGGTAGAACTACAGGCCCATGACACCGTCCCTGGCTAACTGAAAAAATATTTTTTAGAGAAGGGTTTTGCTGTATTGCCTATCCTGGGCTCAAACTCCTGGGCTCAAACGATCCTTCCATCTTGACCTCCCCAAGTGCTGGGATTCCAGGCATGAGCCACTGGGCAAGGCCAAAGTTCTGAAAATTTTGTATGTCAATCCCGAAAACATAATACTAATACCTTAGGAATCAACCTCTGGAAATCATCAATAAGAGAATGGCCTTTTAAATAGAGCTTCTTTTGTTTTCCATTTGAACAGCACAACGCATGAATTTTGATTACCTTCTTTAGAAATACTCCTAACTCAGAAATTATTGGTTCTTCTCATTATACAAAATAGACACACATGTATTTGATTGCAGAGCAATTCACAATGGCAAAGACGTGAAACCAACCTAAGTGCCTGTCAGCCAATGGGTGGATAAAGAAAACATGGTATATATACACCATGGAATACTATTCAGCCATTAAAACGCATGAAATAATGTCTTTTGCAGCAACTTAGGTGGAGCTGGACGCCGCTATTCTAAGTGAAATAACAGGAGTGGAAAACCAAAAGCTGTATGTTCTCGCTTATAAGTGGGAGCTAAGCTATGGGTACACAAAGGCAGACAGAGTGACATAATGCACTTCGGAGACTTGAAGGGAGAAGGTGGGAGTGAGGCTAGAGATTAAAAAACTACACATTAGGTAAAATGTACACTGCTCGGATGATGGGTGCATATCAGAATTCACCACTATACAATTAATTCACGTAAAAGAAACTACCCAAAAAGTTATTGAAATTTTAAAAAAATTTTTAATAAATTCTGGTTGAGGATAGTCATAAATTCAAATGAGACTAAAATAACCTAAGATGAAGCAGGAGGATCACTTGAACCCAGGAGCTTAAGACCAGCCTGGGCAATGTAGCAAAACCCCATTTTCACAAAAAATTGTAAAATCGGGGTGTGGTGGCATGCACTTGTAGTCCTAGTTACTTGGGAAGCTGAGGCACGAGGATGGCTTGAGTCCAGGTTTCAACTTACAATGATTACAATCGTTACATCACTACACTCCAGCCCGGGCAACAGTACAGGATCTCACCTCTAAATACATAAATAAAGAAACTATGCTAGACCTAACATTACCATCTGTATCTCAGGAATAAATGCTTCAAACAACCATTTAGAATTTATTGAGCACTAAGTCCCATATCATTATGTTTTTACTAGTGTTCTCTGCGATTCTCCTGAGAGAAGCGATGAAATTGTCCCCATCAAGTGAAACATTAAAAATGGTCCGGCAGCTAGCTCTGAGCCCCTGCAGACACAGCCGGTTAATCAGAATATTGTCACTGAATTTCTAGTCCATCAGTGATCCGACAGCCAATAGGGGCCTGTTCTTATAATTTCTGTGAGCATTTTAGGATCTGTGACTACAGATTTAGTGTAACTCTGAAAAAGAAAAAGCGTAGTCAGGAGTGGATGGAGAGATGTAATATCTTAACTGTGGCCCTAATGAATACTCAGTTGAGCAGCCTTGACTTGGGACTGACACCTTTTTTAATACAGGAAGTAGAGGAGGGCTTTATTGGAGTCTTTAAACGTCGTGGCTGGAGCTCATATTTCTTTTTTACCGTAACTCTATATAATCATGTTCTTCCACTTCCTACACAGCCGCTGGCTCTTCCTGTATTTGTCCAGCAACAAGGAGCCAGTCCAGTTTGGAGCAAGGAAATGACATAATTAAAATGGTATTCGACATGAAGCCTAAAATTCAAAGCCTCATCTTTCCCCTTTCTTCAAATCTGGCCCCTGCACCGTAGGTCTTATCTCCTACTCCTCCTCCACGGCCCAGGCGGCTGTATTACTCGCTCTTTCCCAAACCTCCCTGGGCTTTACCATCCTCCTGCCTTGCTCATGCTCTTTCCTTTGCCTAGAAGGCTCCCCAGCCTTTTTTTTTTAATAGGAAACTCACATATGCTGTCTTCCCTGGTGGACTCACTGAGCACAGATACCCCTTCACCTGAACTCTTCTGTATCAGTTTCTTTAGTATATATTACATTATTACATTACAGTTATATACTAGGCAATATAGAACAGAGTAAATGCTTAGTACATTTGCCTTAGTTCTAACATTCCTCATGTTGTGAAGCCTGGCCCCTGCTCTGAGTTGTCTGTCAGAAGTCTGTGTATATCTGACACATCAATTTGGACATCTGTCCCTGCCCAACATGGCATTCTCTCTCTCTCTCTCTCTCTCCATATATGTGTGTGTGTGTGTGTGTGTGTGTGTGTGTGTGTATATATATATATATATATAATTATGTTAAATGTAAAGATTATATATAATTATAATAATCTTTATATATAATTATCCTTATACATAATAATCTTTCTGCATAATATTAAGGACAAATTTGAAATCAAGGTTTGAGATAACTGGAGGGATGATGAAAGTCAGATCAAAGGAGAAACAAAACCAACAGAGAGTAGAGAAGCTGAGCTCTCCGCAACATCCAGGAGTACTGCTGATAACGTATTTCTTTTCTATGATAAGCAGATAAGATACAGAGAAACTCATTGTTTTAGGCTCACTATGCAGGCAAAGTAGACCAATTCAGGGTCCTCAAGTGGTAAGAAAAGTGAGCCGGATGAACGCAGTGGGGATAGGCTAATCTGAAAGACAGACAACACAGACACAGACACACACACACACACCCGCTGCATCCTTTTCCTGACTGATTACAATACAAACTCACAGAAAAGCCTGCGGCGGGAGGGGAGAGGAGAGCAGAAAGAGGACATTTGAGCAGAAATTAATCAGATGTTCCAAACAGATTTAGATTTTTCTCATAATTAGTGAACCAACCTTGTAATTGTTTAAAGATAAAGCAGCACATGGGGATAATCATTGAACTTACTGAGGAGACAAAAATGAGGTATTTGCCATGTTATGCCCCTAGGAGGTTAAAATGATTTCCACTTTAGTTTTGTTTAATTTTCTAGTGTTAACTTGAATAATGTATTATTTATACTTTATATATTTAAATATATATTAGAGAATGTATAGTAAAACCTAAATATTCAATAAGGTTACTGGAATAAAAATACATCAACATTTTAAAAGGGAGAGGGAAGCAAAGCCTGTAGTACCATTATACAAAAATTTAATGGTAAGCTTGATGCTGGGCTTCCTGGCAATGAGGATACAAAGAGAAACACTGGGTTACATAGTTTTCCCCAACAACAATTTCAAATCTAACGTGAAAATAGATGAAGATGGCTTTTCTAAGAAATGAAAGTACATTCATTTTTTTTAGAGAGAAAATGTATCCAAGTACTAAATTCTAAAAACAGTGTGCAATGTGGAACTGAACTTATACAGGACAATCAGTGCACAACACAATGGTCAACATCATCATCGATATTTTCAGAAGGGCAAATGTGGTTGGAAGCTACTCTGCTGAACCTTTTCTTTGTGCTATCTATCCCATGCAAGGAATGGTACCTACATTAACACACTGGTTCATAATATGTGAGTTTTTACTTTTCACAATAGAAGTTTGTTTCTCAATGAAGGTAAATAGTGCACTCAAATTATTTGGCTAGTGTATTAGTCTGTTCTCACACTGTCATAAAGAAATACCTGCGACTGGCTAATTTACAAAGGAAAGAGATTTAATTGACTCACAGTTCCACATTGCTGGGGAGGCCTCAGGAAACTTACAATCGTGGCAAAAGGTAAAGGAGAAGCAGACACCTTCTTCGCAAGGCAGCAGGATGGAATGAAAGCAAGCAGGGGAAATGCCAGATGTTTATAAAACCATCAGATCTCGTGAGTACTCACTATCCCGAGAACACCATGAAGGAAACTGCCCCCAAGATCCAATGACCTCCACCTGGTCCCACCCTGCTTATAAAACCATCAGATCTCGTGAGAACTCACTATCCCGAGAACACCATGAAGGAAACTGCCCCCAAGAT
>CM052662.1:90346196-90384193 GCA_028533165.1 Leontopithecus rosalia
CGGAGTTTCGCTCTTGTTACCCAGGCTGGAGTGCAATGGCGCGATCTCGGCTCACCGCAACCTCCGCCTCCTGGGTTCAGGCAATTCTCCTGCCTCAGCCTCCCGAGTAGCTGGGATTACAGGCACGCGCCACCATGCCCAGCTAATTTTTGTATTTTTAGTAGAGACGGGGTTTCACCATGTTGACCAGGACGGTCTCCATCTCTTGACCTTGTGATCCACCCGCCTCGGCCTCCCAAAGTGCTGGAATTACAGGCTTGAGCCACCGCACCCGGCCATAGCTTTAAGTTTTATAGTGACACAGAACATTGTAATTCTAAACATATGCCCTTCATTTTAATTTCTATGGAATTTTTTTTTTTTTGCAGTAATGGACAAGAATCTACTAAGAGTGACACGTTTTATTAAGCACATCACACATGTATGTGCATCCTCTAATATGCTATCTTCAGGGAAACTTGATCCACACGGGAAAGGGGAGAGATGATAGAGGAAAAGACACTTTCTACCTGACCCCTTTTCACAGATTTCTTCTTAACACCCTTCTGCAGCCAAAGGAGACAGGAGTGCAAGGGACTCAAAAGGAGAAAGATGAGCCAGCTTTCCAGACAACTTTTGTCTCAGGAGTGGTTCACGAAAGCCAACTAAAATTAGCATATTTCCAAGGTTACCTGCATCTGGTAAGTGTTACATAAAGCAAGTTCTTGACTGGTGACTCTCAGGTTTCCTGAATATCAGTAAGATCGCTGTTTTGTATAGTTAAGTCAACTTACAGTGTTTTCCTCATTCCTCTCTTCTCCATTTCTCCCCAAATCGAGTATTAACACTTTACTTGGTTAGGCAAATAATCCAGTGTGCAAATTAATTGAAGAGGAAGAGCATCCAAAACAAATGTTATGAGTTTTTTTTTCTATCTCCTATCTCAAGGTAATATATTTCTATCTTCAGTAAGCAACGAGTAAAAAAATGTGTTTCTCGAAACCCATCAGCTTCCCTCACTTGCACTCTTTCTACACTGCTGTGTGGTGGCCTGGGTGTCCCTGATCTTTCCTGCCTCTACAGGGTGCACAGACTTACCTCTCTTGCTACAACAGATGCTGCACTAAGCTTCAGAGGCCTCCTATACGCTTGAGCAATTAAAAACATCTGCCAGGATCTGCCCGTGTACATACCAAGAGCATTCTTATCATAGCCCTCTCCAAGAGGAAACCTGTCTCCCAAAAGATAGTCTTTAGAGAGCGCACACAGCTTAATGTTTTCAACAAAAAAATGGCAGATCTCCATGAAGGAAGAAATGTGAACAGATTTAAAATCAAAAGGAAGCCACTGGCTGATGACAACAGCTCAACTTTTCAACTGATGGGTCATTTACTGTGCCTGAACACAAACAACTTTTGATTCCTCCCTGCCCCAACTGTCTTCCCTGATCCTGGTTTCTAATCATTGCAACTCTCTGCCCACAGAAACAGATGTCCTGTTCAGAATTACTCTCCATTGAGAATTAGTAAGGTAAACACGGTGACTAGCAAAAAGAAGGCATGAGTCAGGCGCAGTGGCTCACTTTTGTAATCTCAGCACTATGGGAGGCTGAGGCAGACAGATCACTTGATGTCAGGAGTTCCAGCCTGGCCTAACATGGTGAAACCTCATCTCTACTAAAAATACAAAAATTAGCCAGGTGTGATGGCATGCAACTATAGTCCCAGCTACTCAGGAGGCTGAGGCGGAAGAATCACTTGAACCTGGGAGGCAGAGGTTGCAGTGAGCTGAGATCGCACCACTGCACTCCAGCCTGGGTGACAGCAAGACTCTATGTCAAAAAAAAAAAAAAAAGAAAAAAAGAAAAGAAAAAAGAGATTGATATCCAACATGTATTCAGCAGTCTAAAGTCGTGATGTCTATGATGGAAAATCTCAGTAGGTAGGTAAGGATTTCTGACTAAAAACATTCAGTGCAAAAGTCTTGCTATAGTTAAACAAATGCACAAACTCCCTGGATAATGTGATAAATTACTGCTGGGATTCAGTACCTCCACAACGTCTTTCTCTTAAAGAATCAATGTGTCCTTCTCTTACAACAAAAGATTAAAGAATCTCACAGTTGAGCTTAATAGTAGCATTAATTAAGCAAATCAATACATTCATCCTACTTATTCCTAAATAAGTAAATCCACCTTGTGAATATGGTATCTGCTTTTTACTATTTTTACTATTTTTGTTATTCTAATTTTAGTCCAATATAATTTTTACCTTTTCTTGTAAGCTCCTTCAAATCATTTTTAGAAGAAAAGTAGAGAAACTTAAAAACTAAATTGTGGTAGAAAAAAATTATTAGCCTGTGTGAAAAATGTAGTAACAAAAGATTTGGGAATTCTGAGTATTGTACAAAAAGAAAAAAAAATATTTTAAAAAAGATTTTTCCTTAAACTCCATTTAACAAATCCTCAAAAGGAAGACATTTTTAAACCAACAAATACCCAGAAGACTAAACAGTACTTACAAGTACAAATAAATCTTAAGCTGCTATATGTCCAAAAAATTCAAAGTCAAAATAAAGACTACTTTCGATAAAAGGCTAATCTGCTTAACCAGAAACAGCTCTTACTACTCAGTAAAATACAAGACAAATAAAACAATTAAAAAATGGGGGAATAACAAGAATAAGTGGGTTAAAAAACGCAAATTATAACTAAAAATATCAAAAGATCCCCAGCTTTATGCATATAGAAAAGCAAATTAAAACTTCTATCAATTTGGCTAATTGAAAAATGTTGACAATATGCAACTTTGGCAAGTGTATGGAGAACAAGGTGTGCACATAAACTTAGTGAAAGTCTCACCTGGAAATACAGACTTTTTTTAATATGGTCTTTTGACAGTACAATTTGGAAATGTTGAGTAAAATGAAAAATACACAGACTCTTTGACCCAGCAATTCCACTTTTAATAAGTGATATCACAGGCACATTTGCAGAATTGTGCAAATATATATATGCTACAATATTTGCTGCATATGGATTTTATTAGCCAAAAAAACCCTGAAAATAAAGGGTAGTTGCAACCAAAAGAAAACCAATTGTTCATTTAAAAGAATGACGTAGAGCTGCGTGTACTAATATGTAAAGATGCTCAAGGCATTTAGTGAGGGGAAAAAAGTGCAGAGTACTGTGTGTGTGTATCTGCCTGTCTGTGCCTGTAACAGATAGCCATATATACACAAAAAATATTACAAAGGCAGAAGACAATTTTAGCACCAGTTTTACGCCTGCTTATCACTCAGGTATATAACTGAAAGGGGGCAGGGAGAAGAGAAATGTTCTCTCTTTCTACTCTTCTGTGCTGCTACACTTTTTACAGTGCAAATTTGTTACTTTACAGTAAACACCTGAGTTTGCTGCACCTTGCTCAGCTAATAACCTTTTAATAATAAGTAGCATAATAACACCACCAGTTTCCAGGCCAAAGCATGTGCACAGCCCTAGACCCTAAATCCTAGTATCTTTGCTCGGCCAGCATTACCTTTGGTAGGATGCTTAGATAAGACGACTCGCTGGAAGCTTTCGGAAAGGTGGAGGATGGTGGTGGGGGAGTCCTGGTGAGGTCGCCGAGTACTTCCTCATTCCTGGTGCTCCTGGGGGTAAGGAAGCTGGCACTGCTCTGACTGAGAATCCCACAGCTTGCCAAGTCTGCATCGTGGAGAGAATCTTGCCGGTGGCACCTGTATCTTGTGTCAGGGCTCATGAGGGCTTCTTCAAATACAGACTCCTCATCAGAGAGTTGCAGCTTCTCAAGCTCCTTGTTGATTTTCTGCACATCTGCCACGGTGGTTCCAGTAGATAAGCAACTGTCAGGCTTTGTGTATTCAGCACAGAGACTGAGGATGGTCTCCAGACGCTGTCTCTCCTACAGCACAGGGAGGAGGGGAAGGTCAGTGGGTTTGTGAGAATGAACACAACTCCAAATAAAAAGACCGAAAAGGCTGGGATGACTGATGCTTGCATTCCACACATAAACCCAGAAACACGTGGCTGGTGATGACTTTGTTAATCTTTCATTGATATATTTAAGGATCCAGGTGAAGTGGGGTTGAACAACACCTAACTTCCTCCCAAACTCAGTTCTGGTTTTTACTCTCTCGCCTTTATTATATCACAGGGCTGGCCCTAGCACACATCAGCACTCAGTAAGCCTTTTCATGACTTACCAATGCTCCAAGGTTTCTGAAGGGCGGGGTTCGGGAGAGAGACAAGGTCTCACTCTGTCCTAAAGGCTGGAGTGCAGTGGTACAGTCATAGCTCAACTGAACTCCTGGGCTCAAGTGATCCTCGTACCTCAGCCTCCCAAAAGTCGCTGAGATTATAGGTCATGCCATTGCACCAAACATAGTTACTTTTTTTTAAACCTCCACTTCCTATCTCACCTCTTCCCACCCTCTACTTCTATTCCTTTAACAATATCTAGCTTTTTCATCACTACTGACCTGTGCTTAAAATTAATTCTCTAACTTCCTAAATATTATCCTACTGTTAGACTGTGTGTTAGACACACAAAGAGAAAAACAGCTACTTACAGAATCTTAATTTAAAAGACCTGGCTATGTCTTCCCATTTTTTTTTTCTTGAAATGCTTCAACATTTTCAAAACTTTTTAATACCTGGTCACCATATAAAAGTCTTTTTCTACTAATTTCTTACATAAAGAATTAAAATTATAAAAAAGATAGAATGTTGCACTAAAAGAGAGAACATTTCACATCAAGTCCAGATAGACACCAACGTAACTCAAATTCGTAGGTCATTAAATATTTGGTTAATTTACCTAGAAAATAAAATTTGTTTTTTAAAAATCAATATACAGGCCATTGATGTTTATAACAGTACTGAAATCTTACCAGACTCCCCATGCAACAGGTAGATATTTATGATTTTGAACTTTAAGTAAGTTAACTATATAGTTTGTGAGCAAAAAGATATAATTTACAAAATGCCTCTCTGCTTCTCATAAGCCTAGACAGCATTGTTTGAGGAAATCTCAACAATTTGTAGGAAATCTCCACGTCTTTACCTTTCACATTAATTTGAGGGCCAAAGTGAAAAAAGAACTAAAAACAAAAACCATCTGTTGTGAACACATTGACCACATGGAGAAGAGACTTCAAATGCTCTCCACAGAAAAACATTTCCCAAACTGCTTATGAGCAAAAAAGAAAATATTAAGCATCATTGGACTGCTGTTTTCATTTCGATTGCAACTAATATGTAAAGACAAACTTTAGAAGAAAATTAGCTATCAGGTGACGCTCTTAACAAGTGGACCGTCAAACAGGAACAGACCAGCATAACTTGTTAGGTTCCATCAAACACATTACTTAAATGACAAGACAGCTATTTAAGGCATATCGGACTTATTTTTGCCCTCTAAAGTAACCCCCCAACAAAAAGAAATAAAAGAGCAATAGCTTGATCAAAAGGACTATTGAAGTAGTTCCTACGAGCTCGCACCTCCCTTTCACTGCCTGAACTTCTGGACTCCAGCTGCAGCTCCGTCCTCGTGGCCTCTTCCCATGGCAGGTACTCATAGCTACACACCCTCATCTTGGGCTCTTCTGCACCCTGTCCATCCAGGAGCCCTGGCCCTTATTTATCTTTGCAGTTTCCAGCAGCTGCCAAGCCCTGCCCACCTCAGCTTTATGGGGAGGAAGCAGGGGGGACAGAGCCTTCATTGCCTTATTTTAAACTTCTCCAGCAATCTGGAAAAGTCTACATGAGCATATGCAAAAAGAACCTGCAAGAACATATGTAAGGAGAGGGAGAGGGATAAGATGTTACATTTTACTCTCAACAGCATCATGTTAGAGGCTAATCTCTAAAGAAAAGTTCTTCTTCTGCTACTTAGATAATTAAGTTGAAGCATCTAAACTCAGTCTTTCCTAATCTTTGTAGTATAACATGTATACGTCAGCTTTGGCATAAATATTTGGGATTATCTGAAAGTTGTCAATTTTCAATTACCTGGGCTTTAAGGTACGGTCTGCAAAAGCATAAAAGATACTTCCATCTAGCCTGGAATACACAGAAAAATTCCTCCCACATGGCCTTCCCAAAATAGTTTCTTTTGCTGCCAGTGGTATTGCTTAATTCCACAGGGAATAAACGATCCCAGCCTTGAGATGTATGCTATTTCAGACAGTGAAATGCAGTATTCAAAAGCTCGTGCACAGGAAGTTTGGTCTACTGGTATGTTTCTCTCTATTCCTATCACCGCATTCACAGCCAAGCTGTCCAAGTTTGAATCACAGACACATGCAGCACTGCTGCCCACGAGTTTAAAAGAAATCCAGGCTGTGCTGAGACACACTGGCCGTATAAAAGCTGCACCAAAGAAAAATAAACTGATGTCGAAAGTGCGTCAGAAGAAAGTCTGCAAGGCATTTCAGAAAGCACTACGAGAAGCCTTTTAAGGAAAACTCTGAACAGAAATTACTCTCATAAGATAATTTTCCCTTCAGCTCTCTGCACTCTGGAGTCTTCTTCCTTCCCATTCATCATGCCAGTAGCCTCCAACTGCATGACTGAAAGCCAGAATGGCCATTTCAGACCAGAGCCTTTCAAGAATCAAAGGGGGCATTGTTAATAATTATGCTGGAACCTCAAATGCAAACTGGGATTGGTCCTGGCAAACTGTGATGTTTGGCCCCTACTTAAAACTCGATTTTCTTTGACGCTTCACCTGACAACCTGCTATTTAATAAGTCAAGAGGCTGGCTGCTCTGAGATTTCTAAATCCTACCCACCTTTCCAAGCCAGCAATCCACTGTTCATGCTCTTGAAAGGCCACACGTACAGAGGCTACATACCTTAATCGTCCAGAGTATCAGTGCTAAGAATTTAGAAACCAGGTCATCTTGAATCAAATGACTTTACATACATCTTTATTTTTTGCCCGTCCCATTTCTTTTTTTTTGAGACGGAGTTTCGCTGTTGTTACCCAGACTGGAGTGCAATTGCACGATCTTGGCTCACCGCAACCTCCGCCTTCTAGGTTCAAGCAATTCTCCTGCCTCAGCCCCCCGAGTAGCTGGGACTATAGGCACACACCACCATGCCCAGCTAATTTTTGCATTTTTAGTACAGACGGGGTTTCACCATGTTGAGCAGGATGGTCTCGATCTCTTGACCTTGTGATCCACCCGCCTCGGCCTCCCAAAGTACTGGGATTATAGGCGTGAGCCACCGCGCCCGGCCTTCCCGTCCCATGTCTCCTTTTCTTCATCTCTATCTCCCACATATATCAAAGGAAGTGTTGAAGGAGGCATGAGATCTTAGAAAGTATAGCTGAAGGAAAATGTGTGTAATTTTTCACCTAGAGTTTAAAGGAAAAGAAAAGGTTGTGGGCTAGGGGTATGTTTTTCGATCTCTGAGCTTTTTTCCATCTCCGAGGAATGTGTCTGACATTGTTCCCACTGCAGATTCACAGCCCTCAGGAGAAGGTACCATCCATCTCCTAAACCCATCCAGGTGCTTTGTAACTAACACCAACCAGTCTAGGCCACAGGATGGTACACATACTGCATAAATACATACATGCCTGATGCAGAAAACCAACTGCAGACTCTTAAGCACAGGTGAAATCTTTGCTAAAATCTTTTTGCTATAGTTAAGTATGTTGGGTCATTTATTACTTAAAAGGTCGACCTTTAATTGCTAGATATAATTTAGTTGAAATGAATTTTTTCCTTTTAGGAGGACCTGCTATAACTAGTAATATGCTGGGAATCCATAAATGAGAAAAGAGGGCAAGATGAAATTTTTTTTTCTTTTTTTTTTTTTTTTGAGACACAGTCTGTCAGTGTCACCCAGGCTGGAGCACAGTAGTGTACTCATAGCTCACTGTAAGCCTCGACCTCCTGGGCTCAAGGGATCCTCCCACCTCAGTCTCCAGAGTAGCACAACCTTGCCCAGCTAACTTTTTAATTTTTTGGATAATTTTTTGGAAGAAAGACAGGGTCTTGCTATGTTGCACAGGCTGGTCTCAAGCTCCTGGACTCAAGGAATCCTCATCTCACCTTGGCCTCTAGCATGAGACACTGCACACAGCAAAACCCAGCGTTTCTACCCTCAAATAGTTAACCGGAGGCACAAATAGGTGATCAGTTATAAAAGGAGTAATAACAGAAGTTTAGAAACAACCTATGAGTTCATAAACGGGGAAACAGCACACAAGATTACAGAAAAACAAATTGGGGCCTCAAGGATAAATATGAGTTTGTCTGGTCTATTGAGACAGTGGGGTGGGCAGGGCATTTTCCATAAAAGCATGACAGAAACAAAGGCATAGAGCTGTGGCATATCATGGTATGGTCAGAAATCAGCAACTAGTACATGGCTAGAGAGATGGGGTCTTTTGGGGGAAGAGAGATGAGGTACCTGCGTAGAAATGGGCCACATTTCTTCCTCTTATGGATTACAACAGCGCTAAAGAAACTTCTGGAAACAGTTCATAGTGCACCAACAAGAGTCAGGAACCCTGGTCTAGAAATGAGTGGCAGAATGAGAAAAGTCAGTGCTGACAACAAGTATGCAGAATTTCCAGGATTCCATGTACAAATCCTAATGTCTCAATTAGGTAATGACAGGGGAAAAAAGGGGGAAACAGAAGCAAGGTCTCAAAGTCGGTTATGTGGGTCTGTTTGTTTTAGAGACAAATCCTTGAAGGGTAGTAACTGGGCTATTGCGATCAATTTACCTCTTTCTGGACACAGGGTAAGATGGCTCCTCTCTTCCTCACCCTCAAACTAGGTACGGCCCTCAGACTTGTACCAGCCAGTGAAGTGTGGAAAGCAACGTGTATCACTTCCGCATGAACAGCCAGGGCATGATTCATCACATGCCTTGATCTAGCATGGCAGAGCGGCTCTCCAGATGGTGTTGGCTGCATCAGGCTGGGCCCCAAGTGAGGAACATGGAACAGAGGTCTCTTTTAACCCACACTAGTCCTAGAGCGTAGGAAAGAAATAGACCTGTGTTTAGGCCTTGGAGATAACTTTTTCTTTTTCTCCAGCTACCTGAGAGGCTGAGGAAGGAAGCTCACTTGAGCCCAGGAGGTGGAGGTCGCAGGGAGCCAAGATAGCACC
Source organism: Leontopithecus rosalia (assembly GCA_028533165.1). Classification (NCBI taxonomy): domain Eukaryota; kingdom Metazoa; phylum Chordata; class Mammalia; order Primates; family Cebidae; genus Leontopithecus; species Leontopithecus rosalia. The sequence continues at coordinate 90,355,329 of CM052662.1, forward strand.
TCTGTACTCCAGCCTTAGAGACAGAGGGAGACCCTGTTGCGGGGGAAAAAAAAATGCCTGACCACAGTGGTTCATGTCTGTAATCCCAGAACTTTGGAAGGCTGAGGCAAGTGATCACCTGAGGTCAGGAGTTCGAGACCAGCCTGACCAATATGGTTAAACCCTGCCTCTGCTGAAAATACAACAATTAGTTAGGCATGGTGGCAGGCACCTGTGCTCCCAGGTACTTGGGAGGCTGAGATAGGAGAATTGCTTGAACCCGGGAGGTGGTGGTTGCAGTGAGCCAAGATCATGCCTGCATTCCAGCTTGGGCAACAGAGCAAGACTCAGTCTTAAACAAACAAACAAAAACGTGTGGGCACTACAGCTTGGGCAAGCCTCCCTGTCACGTGCACACTATCAGCTACCAATGCTTAATGCTGGTAGAGTAACACATTCTGACCTAGAGGAAAAGGACATGGAAGTGTTGCCTTTGAAACTCTTTGGACTCTGCCCTGTGTGTCTCTTTCTTTGGCTAATCTTTAACTGTATCCTCTCCCTATAATGAATCGTAACTGTGCTTATGTGTTTGTTTTTTGTTTTTGAGGTGGAGTTTCACTCTTGTTGCCCAGGCTGTAGTGCAGTGTTGCAATCTCGGCTCACTGCGACCTCTGCCTCCTGGGTTCAAGCGATTCTCCCACCTCAGCCTCCTGAGTAGCTGGGATTACTGGTGCTCACCACCACACCTGACTAATTTTTGTATTTTCAGTAGAAATGGTGTTTTGCCATGTTGTCCAGGCTGGTATTGAACTCCTGACCTCAAGTGGTCTGCCTGCCTTGGCCTCCCCAAAGTGCTGGGATTACTGGTGTAGGCCACTATGTCCAGCTGGACTTTAAGAGCAAAATCTGTATTTCAGCTTAAGTAGAAAGAACATAAGACGGGTGGATCACGAGGTCAACAGATCGAGACCATCCTGGTCAACATAGTGAAACCCCGTCTCTACTAAAGATAAAAAAATTAGCTGGGCCCGGTGGCACGTGCCTGTAATCCCAGCTACTCGGGAGGCTGAGGCGGGAGAATTGCCTGAACCCAGGAGGCGGAGGTTGCGGTGAGCCGAGATCACGCCATTGCACTCCAGCCTGGGTAACAAGAGCGAAACTCCGTCTCAAAAAAAAAAAAAAAAAAAAGAACATAAAGTTGGATTGTAGTTCTGGCACTTACGAGAGGGGTATAATACAGTATTATTATTATTTTTTAATCAGGTTCAACCTTTCAAGCCTCAATTACATGGTCTGTAAAACAGAGATGAGAAGATGGGTACCTCTTCCTCTGGGATCCTGGAAGAATTCAATAAAGAACTGTGTGAAAACATGTTATGTACTACGTGCTATCAAGTCCAAAGGTAGTGCCAGTCTTATAGCAGGTGCTCGGTGTTTGTAATTCTTGGTTAGGATGGTTTCTGTCAAAGCGTGAAGTGAAATCAATAATTACCTTGTAGATCCTGAGGAACCGCCTCTAATACTGATTAAAAACTAAAACTAAACCCAATTATTTTCAGGGAAAGGAAATGCAGGCAAAGTACGTTGTTATGCAGCCAGATGTCTCCCTGAAAAATCTATGGGGTTTCTTTGGCTATCTAGAAGGAGAGAGAATTTCCTCAAGGCTACCAACTCCCTGCCCAGTGATCCACCTGCCTCTGCCTCTGCCTCTGGCAACAGAGAACTGCCCAGATGCCATCGTAACCTGGGGAGAAAGGCATCTTGTCATTTGGCCCTCCCACACTCACCACTACAGAGCAACACATATTCCCTCCAGCACATTAAGTCCAGTGGAGTAGCTTCTAGAAAGAACTATCCTCCAAAAAATCCATTGTTTTATTCAGTACAAGTACTTCACCCTTGACATAAAACCCAGGCTTCTATTCACATTGCCCCTGGCCCCACCTTAAACTTCAGAGACATGAGTGTCCATACCTTACTGAGGGCACGCATCATTCAAATACCTAAGGAACTTCTCATATCCTGCCTTACTCATACTTAGAAAAAGAAATTAGTTCTTTTAATCTTATAAACCAATTTGTCACAAGCATTTTTAAAAATTACTATAAAAAAATAAATACAAATAAAAATTATGATTACTCAGAAGCCTTTCTAAACCTAATGTAGTTTGGCAGATTTCCAATTAAAAATTTAAAAAAAATTGGAGAAATGGCCAGGCCTGGTGGCTCATACCTATAATCCCAGCACTTTGGGAGGCCAGGAGTTAGAGGCTAGCCCGGGCAACATGGTGAAATGCTACCTCTACAGAAAATGAAAAAAATTAGCTGGGCATGGTGGCTCATGCCTGTAGTCCCAGCTACTCAGGAGGCTGAGGCAGGAAGACCATCTGAGCTGCGGAGGTGAAGGTCGCACTGAACTGTGACCACACCACTGCACTCCAGCCTTGGTGACAGAGGGAGACCCTGCCTTAAAAAAAACAACAAAAGAAAAGAAAAAAAATTAAATAAATATTTACTCTTACCCACGTCAAAATTTCCCTCAAACCCACTTGCCTCTACTGCTATTTCTGGCTATGTACCTATTTTATTTGTACTTTAAACATAGATATAAAGTAAGTATTCAATTATTAATATATGCTAAAGTAATTTTTTTTTCTTTCTTGAGACATGGTCTTGCAGTGTCACCCAGGCTAGAGTACAATGATGTGATCGTGGCTGACTGCAGCCTCAATCTCCTGGGCTCAAGTGATCCTTCCACCTTGACCTCCCAAAGTGCTGGCATTTACAGACATGAGCTACCACAGCCAGCCTATTCTGATTTTCAGTTACATGAACCATGTTCTGAAGTAATATAACTTGATTTAATTAATCCTGTTAACTTTTTGTCCAATGATGTTTTCCTGACTTGCTTTTTCCACCTCTACATTTTGTTAGGCAGATACAAATAAACCTCTGACCACAGTGACCATTTAGCTAAGATCCTCCACATTTTAGTCCTTTTCCTGATGGGTTTTTGCACAACTTTTCTACTTAAAATCAACCAGCAGATGTGTGGCTTATGAAATGTTTTACCTTTAAAAAATGTTAAGGTTGAAGGTTAACTCTTCTTAAAAGACAAAAATATATCACCTGAAAGAAAATGCCCATTATGAATGACTCTAAAACATTCAAAGGAGAAAAAAAATGTATTTCTCCCTATTGACTGAAAAAAACTGGCTGTAAGGAAATGAAATTCATGTGATCGGTATTATCATAATTTCCATACAGCAGCTATGAAAACATGCCAGATGCTTTTTCTTACATAGACAGTATTCCAGAAGGAAGTCTGAACAGTGCCTGAGCCCATTCTGTTAGGGAAATTATGCTATTGCTCCACACCATTAAAGAAAACACAACAAAATCTAATCTTACTGTCATCTGTTTACATTTTCAGTTTAGCTTGATCGAGTTCCAGAAGATCTTGTTTGCTTCTTCTGAAAGACTAGTCTATAAAACACACTCCATTAAACTGTTGTTCAATCAAAATAAGTGTATGAGAGGTAGAAAGACCTTTAAATCCTCATGTTTGAAAATATATCCTCTCCTTTAAAAAATAGGGTTTTTTTTTAATGCATAAAGAAGCCAGCGGGGTAAAAAACTAGCAAAGTCTACATGTAAAAAAAAGAAGGGTAGTCTGTAACATATCAACGGAAAGTACTGCAATAAAACTGTTTTTGAGACATATCACATAAAAATGTTACGTGTTAAAATGTTAAAACATGCCACAAAGTTTCATCTAGAGAAATGCAAAAGCGGGCTGGGCACAGTGGCTCACGCCTGTGATCCCAACACATCGAAAGGCCGAGGCAGGACTGCTTGAAGGCAGCCTTGTCAACATAGTGAGAAGCCATCTCTATAAAAAAGAGAGAAAATGCAAAACAAATGATGGCATGTCCTCTTTCTAAGTTTGAGAATAACGTTCAGAAAGTAACTACAGGCATATCTCATTTTACTGCATTTTGCTTTATTACACTCTGTAGATAGTGCATTTTTTCAAATTGATTTGTGGAAACGCTGCAGCAAGCAAGTCTATTAGCACATTTTTCCAACAGTATGTGCTCACTTCATCATGTCTCTGTGTCACATTCTGGTAATTCTTGTTTTTTGTTTGTTTGTTTTTTTGTTTTTGTTTTTGAGATGGATTCTTGCTCTGTTGCCCAGGCCGGAGTGCAGTGGCATGATCTCAGCTCACTGCAGCCTCTACCTCCTGGGTTCAAGCTATTCTCCTGCCTCTGCCTCCTGGGTAGCTGGGATTACAGGGCACACGCCACCATGCCCAGCTAATTTTTGTCTTTTTAGTAGAGACGAGGTTTCACCATGTTGGCCAGGCTGGTCTCGAACTCCTGAACTCAGGTGATCCTCTCGCCTCGGGCTCCCAAAGTGCTGGGATCACAGGTGAGAGCCACCACACCCATCCGACATTCTGGTAATTCTTACAACATTTCAAACTTTTTCATTATTACCATATCTGTTACGGTGATCTGATCAGTGATCTTTGTTACTGTTGTAAACTTTTTGGACACCACAAACTGTGCCCATATAAGACGGCAATTCATTAATCAATGTACATGTTCTCACTACTCCACCAACAGCCATCTCCCTGTATCTCTCCTTCTCTTCAAGCCTCCTATTCCCTAAGACACAACATTGAAATTAGGCCAGTTAATAACCTTATCATAGCCTCTAAGTGTTCCACTGAAAGAGTTACACATCTCATACTTTAAAGCAAAAGCTAGAAATGATTAAGCTTTGAGAGAAAGGCATGCCAAAAATGAGAGAGGCCAAAAGATGTCTCTTACACCAATTAGCCAAGTTGTAAATGCAAAGGAGAAGTTCTTGAAGGAAATTAAAGGTGATTTTTCAGTGAACACACAAATGATAAGTGAAATAACCTTATCACTGATGTCAAGAAAGTTTTAGTGTCGAAATAGATCAAACATTTCCTTGAGCCGCAACATAATCCAGAGCAAGGCCCTAACTCGCTTCAATTCTACAAAGGCGAAATGAAGTGGAGAAGCTGCAGAAGAAAAGTTTGTAACAAGCAGAGGTTGGCTCATGAGGTCAAAGAAAGACATTGTCTCCGTAACATAAAAGAGCAAGGTGAAGCAGATATGCTGATGTAGAAGGTGCAGCAAACCAATTCAGAGGATCTAAGATAACTGATGAAGGTGGCTATATGAAACAACAAGTTTTCAGCTGCACCAGTAGCTCACTCCTGTATTCCCGGCACTCTGGGAGTCCGAGGCAGAAGGATCACTTGAGGTCAGGAGCTCAAGACCAGCCTGACCCACAATTAATCAATAAACAAACCAAAAACAAACAATGTAGATAAAACAGCCTTATATTGGAAGAAGATGCCATCTGGGACTTTCGTAGCTGGAGAGAAGGCAACGACTGGCTTCAAAGCTTCAAAGGATAGGTTAACTCTGCTTTTAGGGGCCAATGCAGCTGCAACTTCAAGTTAAAACCAGTGCTCATTGACCGTTTCAAAAATACCAATGCTTTTACAGATTATGCTAAATCTACTTTGCCTGTGCTCTGTAAGTGGAACAAGAAAGCCTAGAGGACATCACATCTGTTTATACCATGGTTACTGAATATTTTAAGCCCGCTGTTGAGATCTACTGCTCAGGAAAAAAAAAATCCTTTAAAAATGTTACTACTCGGGAGAAGTGGGAGAGAACATCAGCAAAAATAGCTAACACATGCCAGGCTTAATACCTAGGTGATGGGTTGACAGGTGCAGCAAGCCACCATGGAATGTCTTTATGTAATAATCCTGCATATCATACACATGTATCCCAGAACTTAAAATACATTAAAAAATATATAAATAAATATTACCACTCCCTGACAACACACCTAGTCACCCGAGAGCCTAATAAAGATGTACAAGGAAACAAATGTTGTTTTCATGCCTAATAACACAATATCCATTCTACATCCCATGGGGTAATTTTGGCTCTCAAGTCTTTATCTTAAACATACACTCTGTAACGCTATAGATGTCATAGGTAAAGATTCCTCTGATAGATCTGGGCAAAGTCAATCAAAAACCCATCTGGAAAGAATTCACCATTTTAGATGCCATTAAGAACATTTTGGTTCAGAGGAGGAGGTACTGATATTTTTATCAACATGAACAAAAGTTTGGAATAAGTTGATCCCAGTCCTTATGGATGACTTTGAGGGGTTTAAGACTTCAGTGGAAGAAGTAACTGCAGATGTGAGAGAAACAGCAAGAGAACTGTAACTAGAAGAAGAACCTGAAGATGTGAATGAACTGCTGAACTCTCCTGATAAAACTTGAACTGATGAGGAATGGCCTCTTATGGATAAGCAAAGAAAGTGGTTTCTTGAGACGAAATCTACTCCTGGTAAAGGTGCTGCTAACATTTTTGAAATGACAACAAAGCATTTAGAATATTACATTCAACTTAATTGATAAAGCAGTGGCAGAGTTTGAGAGGACTGACTCCAATTGTGTACAAAGTTCTACTGTGGGTAAAACGCAATGAAACAGCATTGCATGCTGTAGAGATATCTTTTGTGAAAGGAAGAGTTGAACTGATGTGGCAGACTTCATTGTTATTTTAAGAAATTGCTGGCTGGACGCGGTGGCTCACACCTGTCATCCCAGCACTCTGAGGTGGGCAGATCACTTGAGGTCAGGAGTTCGAGACCAGCCTGGCCAACGTGGTGAAACCCTGTCTCTACCAAAAAAAAAAAAATTAGCTGGGTATGGTGACGTGCGCCTGTAATCCCAGCTACTCAGGAGGCTTAGGCAGGAGAATAGCTTGAAGCCGGGAGGCAGAGGTGCAGCAGTGAGCCAAGATCGTGCCACTGTACTCCAGCAAGACTCAAAAAAAAAGAAAAGAAAAAAGAAAAGAAATTGCCACCCCAACCTTCAATAACCAACAGCTTGTTCAGTCAGCAGCCATCAACATCAAGGTAAAACCCTCCACCAGCAAAAAGATTACAACTCATTGAAGGCTCAGATAATTGTTAGCATTTTTTAAAGCCATGAAGCATTTTTAAATTACGGTAGTTACATTTTTATACATAATGCTGTTGCACTTAATCGCTTACAGTATAGTGTAAACATAACTTTAATATGCACTGGGAGACCAAAAACTTTGCGTCACTTGCTTTATTGTTTGCCTTATTGCGGTGGCCTGGGACCAAACCCACAATATCTCAGAGGTATGCCTGGATGTTTTCCGTCCTCCAAAGACAATTTGTAAATTGTAATCTCTGCCTAGGATGATGTAGGCCCTGGTCTTCATGATCTGATGGAAAAGATGACCATTCAAAGCTTGAGCTTTGTTATTCTACAATCAGAATGAAATAATAATCGACCTATGAGAAATTTGTTCCTTTTAATTTTGCTCAGCATTTTCTTAAAATTCTGTCTTTCCTCAAAATCCGAATTGCATTCCCAGAGCTGGGACATGGTCTTAGCAATTCTGAATCAGAAACGTCAATTTATCCAAACCAAAATTTTTCAACCTGCAGTCATTAGACTTCACCAGAGCAAAGTTTCTGGCTATTTTCAACTTTAGAAAACTGATCTCACTGACTTCAGCTTCAGGGAAAGACTTAGACATACTTTCTCCTATTTCTCCCACCAAGTATAACCCTGTATATTAGATGGAGGAAAAACAGGAAGATTCTGAACGGTGGAAAGAAGGCCGACTGCAGACCCAAGGAAACACACAGAAGTGTGTGTCTCTGGGATTTCCCTTTGCCTCGTGTACCCTGAGTCTTAGACCTGACGGGGCAGTGACTACAGCCTTCCCTTCTCCACAGAACTCTGCTGAGTGGAAAAGCCAAACCCACAGGTTACATGCTGTATGCTTATATCTTGAAACGGCAAAATTATAGAAATGGAGAAGAAATCAGCAGTTATCAGGGGTTAGGAGAAGGGAAGCTGGGTGGCTATAAAAGGCCAACGTGGAGACGCAAGAGTTCTGCATCTTCACTGCACCAACAACAATATCGTAGCTCAGATTTGGTCCTACAGTTTGGCAACATGCTACCATTGGAAGAAACTGAGTAAAGGATACACAGGATCCCTCTGAATTATGTCCTATGACTGCATGTAAATCTCCCAGCGATTCAACACAAAGATATTATTGCAGTGACTTCTAATATGCACCTCGTAACTGGCACATTGAGATGGCCGAAAAAAAGAGAAAGTGCTGGATGTGTTACTCTTGTAATACTTGGTTCGGATTTTTTTTAATCAATCTCCAACCTTAAAAATATTCTCTACAGCAAATATTGCCATAATCTTTTCTCAAGCTGAGGAAGAGAAATTCACATTATAAGAATTAGCCAGCACAGGCCAGGCACGGTGACTCATGCCTGTAATCCTAGCACTTCGGGAGGTCAAGGCAGACAGATCACGAGGTCAGGAGGTTCAGACCAGCCTGGTCAACATGGCAAAACCCCATCTCTACTAAAAATACAAAAATTAGATGGGCATGGTGGCGCGTGCCTGTGGCAGGAGAATCGCCTGAACCCAGGAGGCGGAGGTTGCATTGAACCAAGATTGCACCACTGCACTCCAGCCTGAGCGATAGAGACGGACTCCGTCTCAGGTAAAAAGAAAAAAAATTCACCTGCACAATCACCAAACCTATTAGCTGATGAAAATTTTTAAAAATTGTAGCTCTATAAATAGTCAGCTTTTAAATTTAGATGTACTAGGCCAAGCATGTTGGCTCATGCCTGTAATCCCAATACTTTCAGAGGCCAAAGTGAACAGATCACTTGAGGCCAGAGTTCAAGAACAGTCTGCCCAACATGGCAAAACCCTGTGTCTACTAAAATTACAAAAATTAACTGGGCGTGGTGGCAAGATTCTGCTCAAACAGAAAGAGTAGTCCTCCTTCACTTCATATATCTCCACTCATAAATATACAGATACATATATATACACACATATATACATACATATGTACATATTCACACACACACATATATATATATATATATTTTTTTTTTTTTTTGACAGAGTTTCACTCCTTTGCTCAGGTGGGAGGGCAATGGCTTGATCTCAGCTCACTGCAAACTTCACCTCCCGGATTCAAGCGATTCTCCTGCTCAGCCTCTGAATTACCTGGGATTACAGGCATGCGCCACTACGCCAGGCTAATTTTGTAATTTTTTAGTAAAGACAAGGTTTCACCATGTTGGCCAGGCTGGTCTCAAACTCCTGATCTCCGGTGATCCATCTGCCTCAGCCTCCCAAAGTGCCAGGATTACAGGTGTGAGCCACCATACTCGGCCTCCACTCCTATATATTTTTTGGTCTTAATATATTTTTGGTTTTTGTTTAGTTTGTATTTTTCTACAAATTTTATTTATGAGCTTTATTTCTTATTTACAAACAAGTGTTCATATATTTGTCATTTTAAAAAAGAATAAGACATCTGTAACTGACATAGTGGCATATAGGGCCTGTTTTTAGTCCCAGTTGCTTTCTGTATTTAAGCATTTAGTCTGAGAAAGCTGAACTATGTGAAGAGTCAGAACATACATCTCTCAAATGCTAAGAATAATTCTTTAATGTATGGCACCATCAAGAGGCAATAGTCTGTACTGCCACTATAAGAACAGAGGGTTTGCTCTCAAGAATAGACTCCTGCAATACAGAATTTCATGAAGACTTTAGCTCTGTTTCCCCAATGTGAAGCCATTAGATTTTTGCCAAATGCTAATTTTCCCTTCCCACTCCTTTTCTGCCCGTCCGTTTCTCCAAGTGAAGAAGAAAGATATGACAAGTGCTTTTTTATTTCACTCATTTCATGGAATACAATTGGCAGCCCAAATTTGCTAATGATTAATAATGATTAATTCCTGCAATATGTAACCAACACATACACACATGTAGACACACACACGTGCGTACACATGTACACCCTAGCATTTTGTAGAAAGGCTAATGATTAATAATGATTAATTCCTTCAATATTTAACCAACACATACACACATGTAGACACACACACGTGCGTACACACGTACACCCTAGCATTTTGTAGAAAGGCTAATGATTAATAGTAATTAATTCCTTCAATATTAAATCAACACATACACACATGTAGACACACACACACGTGCATACACACGTACACCCTAGCATTTTGTAGAAAGGCTTTGCTTTATTCTCTAATGACTCAAGGTGATCCGATGACAGATAACATTATTCTTTATATGACCCAGTGACTAAAAACGTACTTACTTTATTTAGAAATAGTGCTGTTTACTTGAAGAGTGGATTGCTTATTTAGGGAGTAGGCAGCACTGTTAATCTAATAGTAGGCTGTCAAATACATTATACCTAATTTCACCTGGTTTTTTTTTGGCCTAACATGAAAAAATTTTAAATGACATTCACGGTTCACATTTGTGGCTCACATCTTATTTCTGAGCTAAATCCCATAAACCCTCCAAACACGTTAGGAAAGTTAAAAGAAAAAAAGGGCAGAGAATTGATGCTATTTTAAACATGAGAGAAATTAAGAAAAGGCTCCACAGCCGCAGTTGGGTTTAAGCCTTAGGCTGACTCTGAAGATGAAGCCTGTGTCCCTACCAAATGGCCATTCTAGCAGAATATAGGAAGAGAGCCATTGTTTCTCAAGATCCTTTCAGAAGTCCTGAGTCAGTAAGTTTACTGGGTTAGTAAATAAACCTCTTACCCCATTTGCAGTTAACTGGCTTCTTCCAACGAGTGCAGCCACTTTTTAAAAATAAAGTAAAATTATACTCAGGATGTAGTAAACGGAAGGGCCACATCAGGAAGGAGATTCAAGTCAAACTGGAGGACAAAATCAATTTCAAATACTTAAGCTTGCCTTCACATTTCAAAGACAACGTTAAGAGAAAAGGTTAATACTGTGACTAAGCAACAATAAGCATCCTCTGAACACTGCTCATTCTGCTATCCAAACAAAAAGTATTATCAAACGTATAATATGGCTCAACGCAGCCAAAAAGGTCTGAATGCCCAACTTATTTGGGGGGATCAGGAATCACCAGGAAATCGAGACATCATGAAGCAGACAGAGAAGCAAAATCTACAGGGAGTCACTTTCCCCTGACAATGCTCACTGCCAATGGGTTCCTGAATAATTTTTCCTGATTACAACATGACGTAATACCAACCTGGTTACTTTCTGGTCTGGTCTTTAAAATAGGGTCTGCATCTGACCACCTTTCAGAGATTAGAGAATACATACATTTATTTTATAAAATACCAAAAGTCCTAAAACAAATATGCTCAATTACTTTGTTATTTAATTTTAGAAACATTAGATCTATGATCTGCTCAAAAGTACACAAACAAGACTCCTGGACCTATAACGTTGGTTTTTGTATGACCTTGGAGAGCACCAATTCTTATAAAGAATGATAGAAATTTTTCAAAGTAAAGAAAAATAACTTTCATGTTTTTGTTTTTAATTGGAAGTTGGAAAATAATTTCCCCTTTCTGGAAGTAAAAAAAAAATGCATTTATACTGAGATATCTTTATTTTTTTTGTAGAGAGCTTCAGTGTTACCTAGAGCTAAATGTATATCATCTGGGAACCAGGGATGCAACCTACAGTCACAGATGAAGGAAACCCAGAATTAATGCCATGAATGGATATCAAAAATACTCAAGTACTCTTTTCCAAAACATGTAAAGAATGCTTCCTATGCTCTAGACATCTGGCTAGGAGGTGCATCTATAGTGGTGAGCAAGATAGGTATGGTCCCAGCCTCCTACAAATTAAAATATTTCATTATAAAGTGCTTTCAAAGGAGCTATAAGGACAAAACACCTTCAATGGGAGAGAATTGCTGACCCAGACATTTCACCTATTCACGTAACTACCACGGAAATATTAATATGTACCTCAGAAGAAAGCCAATCTTATTTTCAAGGAATCCATACGTAATGTAAAAAATTCATATGTATGTAAAAAGTCAGAAAACCTTACTCCATGATGCTTCATGAGACCTGGCATCACATTACAAAATGTTTGAGAAATAAGTATCAGCGTAGCCCTGTATCATTCCAAACGGCGATAATGCCACTTACCAACACCCTACAGGTGACCATCACCATCCAGAAAGAAAATACTGGATGGCTACAATGCAATTCGTGGAATCCACTGGTTCTCCGCAAAAAAACACAGATGCTTTTGGCAACGCAACCAAATGAATACTCTTAAAAGCAGCAGGGTTTGCTTTCATTTATTTTCCCCTTTTCTTCTTAAAATGACTTTCACTGCCTTGGACCATAAAAAGCTCTAGATGGCCATCACTACCTGTGGACTACTTAAAGGAAGGCAGGTGTCAAATAGGGCAATTACAAGAATATCCTACTTTACAATGATTTTCCTAACCTCTAGAACAGCACTCTCCAGCCTTTTTGGCAACAGGGATTGGTTTCATGGAAGACACTTTTTCCATGGACGTGGAGGAAGGATGGTTTCAGGATGATTCAAGCACATTTATTGTGCACTTTATTTCGATTACGATTACACTGTAATGTGTAATGAAATAATTATATAACTCATCATAATGCAGAACCAGTGGGAGCCCTGAGCTTGTTTTTCGGCAACTAGACAGTCCTATCTGGGAGTGACGGGAGACAGTGACAGATCATCAGGCCTTAGATTCATGAGGAGCATGCAACCTAGATCCTTCACATGTGCAATTCACCATAGTGTTCACTCTTTTGAAAATCTAATGCCACCACTGATGTGACAAGAGTTGGAGCTCAGGCAGTAATGTGAGTGATGGGGAGTGGCTGGAAATACAGAGGAACCTTTGCTGGCTCGCTGCTCACCTCCTGCTGTGCAGTCCCATTCCTAACAGGGCAGAAACTGCTACTGGCCCGGGGTTGGGGACCCCTGCTCTAGAACATCTAATCTGTCAAAGAATGAGCATCCCAGCCCTCGAGCAACATCTTACTCATTAATGTCCCCTAGTTGAAACACAGCTCAGAGTGAGGAAGTTAAAATGACCACCAGCCAGTCCAAACGGATGTGACAAGGTCTATGAACTGAGGTGCACACGCTTCGTGTGCTCAGGGCCCCCTCGAGACCTCACTTGTCCTTAGTAACTCTTAGCTCAGAACATTTCAAATTAAGACTTAAAAACTGGTTTGTAAGGTTGTGAAAAATGAAAAGGCTGGCAAAATGACCAAAGCATGAACTGGCAGCTGAGAGCAGAAACCGAGACAGAAAAATTATTTTTAAGAAAACAACAAACTAAACATCTCAAATAGCACAGCAGCTGGAGGTTATGTAATAGAGACTAGAAGTGGATTGTTACCTCATTAATAGGTCCTTGGAGGTACATAATTACCGTTAATCTTTAATAATAAAATTACCTTGGGTTTTCAAATAAAGACTGAACACATTAAAAGAAATCCAGGTGGAACACTAGTATAATCACAGGTGAGCGAAAAACACCATAGATATTATGCTTGGTGAACCAGCTTTGCCCCACCAGGTTTCCTCGTTCATGAGTTAAAGAAATCTTTGGCATCTATTCGTTCTACATTTACATAGAGTTGCATTTACTTTTTGAAAATTATGCTTTGACAATTTGGAGGTCCTAATAAAATGTGCAAGTGACTCACTCTACAGTCAATTAAATTGTACAGCCCATGAACTGTATCTCATGGGCTGGATGCCCAGTCACATCTTTCCTTGGCTTTGGAGGTAAATTCCAAATGGCAACAGAACATTACCTGAACTGACTAGCTATTCTCTAAAGTGTTTGTTTCTAATCCTTGGCCAAGTTTCACTGGGGTTTTGGTTTGCATACAACTGATAGTTACCTCCCTTGGTGGCAGCCATGACTAGGAATCTGGTTTCACAATCCGACCACGTGGTGATTTGACAGGTAGAACTGGAATCCAGTCGGTCAGGTGAGAGGTGACAGACTGTTTCTTGTTGTTTACAATTTGTTTGTTTTTCTATTTATGTACTCAGATCAGGAATATACTTTGTGCCTGATGGAAAAGCAGCCAGTCTTTTGAGATCTGGAAAAGTGAGATTTTGCAGTCCAGTGTTCACTTTTGATCAGTAATTGGAGCTGTAGGACTTATGCCATAAACCTTTCATCTGTGTCTCTACCTAAGGAGGAGCAGGGAAAACACTGTGTGTAGGTGAAATATTTTTCTACCTCCCAAGGATAATAATAAATAAATAGAGGAGGCCTGCTATTCTGATTGCTTTAGAGACTGACAAATAGATAAATCTAACATTCCCAGAATTTTAAGACTTTATTTTCTTGAAATAAATTTTGTGAAATTCTAATGCTTTAAATGTGCTCCTTTTTTAAATGACAGGGTCTCACTCTGCCACCTGGGCTGGCACTGAGTGTGTGATCATGGCTTACTGTAGCCTCAATCTCCTTGGCTCAGTCAACACTCCCACCTCAGCCTCCCAGGTAGCTGGTAGTACAGGCATGCACCACCACACCTGGCTAATTTTTATATTTTTTGTAGAGACAGAGTTTTGCCATGTTGCCCAGGATGGTCTCAAATTCCTGGGCTCAAGTGATCCTCCCACCTTGGCCTCCCAAAGTGCTGGGATTACAAGTGTAAGCCACCTCACCTAGCCTGACTCTGCTCTCTTAAAAGAAAAAAGACAAGACCTGATTTGATAATTTGGTTATAAAACAGCTTTAGAGACACATGTTCTCAGGATCTCCTGGGGCTGTGTCATGGATAAATAGAATTTTTAAGAAAACAAATACATTTTAAAATCAACAACAAAACAGCTATATATCTCTTCCTTGTTTTATCAGTGTATAGTATAATACAACCATAATTTTAGTTTTTAAAAAATTTGAATTTGTTTTATGATAAAGTGATTAGTTTGCCTGAATTTTTAAATTGCCTCGTATCAGTTTGCTAAAAACATAAGCTAATATTATTTCAATACTATTAAAAAAGATATAAACATTGTACTCACCTAAACTGAATGATAACTGTGACAAACCTTTTCATATTATCAGTAATTATGTTCTGTGATGTGTTAGTGTGAACATAATTTCCAACACCTTTAAGTATTTTTGTCTTAGTGTCTGGTTGTTCCAGAATGTAGAAGAGAATAATGAAGGACAGAAGTTGATGGAAACAGAAAATTGAAGATTTGAGCAAAGGGAGTTTGACTTAACTTGGTTTATAAAACCTGCAAATAAAACGGCTATAAAGAAATAATAGCATGTTAAAAATTTGGCAAAGATTGCATGATTTTGATGCAATTACTCATTAAGTATGTTTAATGTAATGCATTAAAAATGTAATATAAGACAAGCACCCTGTTAATGTAAAACTAAAATGCAGTTATCTCTATTGAAATGACAGGCTCATCTTGGAGAAATCAGCCTATGCTTACAAAAGGCAGTAAAAGGTAATTCTTCTACATAATCTGCCCCAAAGAGCAGAGATTAGCATCTTACAGGAGTAACTTTCTGAGCTTTGTGCTAACTGGAATATATTCTTGCATATTTAAAATAACAAAAAGAGTTTTCTTCATTTTTGAATGATTTAAGGCTACTTGCTCATCTTAAAATAATCTATTGCCATTTTATTAAATAGCCAGACCACAAACATTCACTACTCTCAGGTATACACAATTCTGTATTACTCAAGTGACAAAATCTCTGATTTTGCCTTCAAACCAGACAGACCCTAAATAAAGAAAAAAATAAAATTTCTGTGATACCTATTACTGAACTACTTTTAGGATTTCCCAGAGAACCTCTGGGCAATCACAAAGATTTGTTCATTAGTTTTACAAAAAGCAAGAGGCTAGAAATAATTAGGTTTGTTGACTGTGCCCCTAAAAATTCTTCATATCGAATGAGAAAGTCACCCTTCCTTAAGATAATTTTGTACAGGTGAAATATTACTTTTAATATTATACATAAGGTTCAAAGACTGGGTACTTTACAGAAAGGTCTTGATTACATGTCAGTGCCCTCGCTCTCTGTAATATGCTTACAAAACTGATTGAAAGGATTTTAACTCTCCTTCATGCGGATATGGTTTGTTAAATTAACCATAAGCTAACTACAGCCACTTAACTCTTAAATTCACCAAGTGTTCTCTACTTTCCCTGAGCTTGCCTACAAAATACGGTATCTCGTGGATGAAGAAAAGACAGTTAGAACTGTGGATAAGACTTTACCAGGTATTTGTAACTCCTGATATTCCAAAGAATTGCACAGGCAAGAATGAGACAGGACCAGGCAGCTAAGTCAGATTTTCAGGACTCTTTTTAGTCCAGAAAGAGACGACTTCATGAGACCAAACTAACAGCCCAAGAGGAATAAGAATTCGTTACATAGAACTGACTGAATTGATAATAAAAATTGAATTTCTAAATGCGGATGTCTGTTTTGGAATATTATTAGTATTATTTTTAAGGATCTACTTTTTCAGGGGGAAACCCGTCGGCATTCATACCACTCTGTCTGTAATCCTCCATTCAGCTAACTGTGATTTTACAAACTAAATGAAATATTATGTTCATGGTAACTTGTTCTCACTGATCGCTCAGAATCCAGGAGGCAAATTTTTGAGCCGCTTTACTTTTGAATGGCGATAGCATCATTTGCACAGGCTGGGTAAGAATCCGTCATCCCTTTTACCACCGTGTAGTTAAACAAATAGACTATGCAACCAAGGTCAAGCCTAGAGTGTCAAATTTAAAAATAAGCCTTATTTCAACACATATGACAGACCACTGTTAAAGAAAAATTTATAACTTCATATTTAGAGCAATATCCACAAAGCTCTTTCAAGAAGTGAAAAGTGTTTATGACTTAATGGGCCCAACCTTACAGGCAGTACAGAAGGCCACTTCCTGGACTGTCAAGATCCATACCAGATCTGGAACATCTGGAGGAGAAATTCCTAGCTGAGAAGAGTTGCTTGAGTGTGGTTGTCTATCCTTGGAACTGAAGAGGAAACAGACGTGTGGAGTCATGGAAGCCATTAAAGTGCTCTCCCAGATTCCTTGGTAAGTTATTCAGATAGAAGTTAATTATCTGGCTTTATAAATAATAGTCGCTAGGTATGGTCTTGTATGCTAATTAGGTCTTCCGAATTTCTGTCAATGAAGCAAGCCCAAACACAATCCCATTTTAGTCCACAAATAGAGATTATTTAGCATAATAAAGAGAAATGTCATACTGAGTACTGTATAACTGACCCACCCAAGGACTGTCGAAATTCTCTAAGGATATGCACATTTATTTTAATTCGCTATTGTCAGTGAGAATATTTGAGAATTGTATAAGAACAGACATCAACTTACCAAAAACTATGAGCGATGCAAATGATTCCTGACCTAAAATGTCAAACATATTTCCTTCTGCATGGACACAAATGGTTTCTGTCCATTATAATCCAAAGATTACAACAGGGGTGTCCAATCTTGGGCCACACATAAAATACACTAAGATAGCTAATAAGCAAAAACAAAGGCAAAAAAAAAATTTCACGTTTTAAGAAAGCTTAAGTTTGTATTGGGCGGCATTCAAAGCTGTCATGGGCCACACACGGCCCACAGGCCCTGAGTTAGAGAAGCCTGGGTTACAATTTTATTCCTACAGGGTATTAACTAGTTTTGGATGTGATTAAAAAATCATACTCTAGTATATTTTAGTAACTAAGTACTTCCGATAATCCTATGGTGGTGTTGTCAGCTTTACTACCCTGCAGCTTCCCTCATTAAGGAAATCATGAAATGAAAATGAATCAGGCCAGGGGCGGTGGCTCACGCCTGTAATCCCAGCACTTTGGGAGGCCGAGGCGGGTGGATCATGAAGTCAAGAGATCAAGACCATCCCAGTCAACATGGTGAAACCCCATCTCTACTAAAAATATAAAAAATTAGCTGGGCATGGTGGCGCGTGCCTGTAATCCCAGCTACTGAGGAGGCTGAGGCAGGAGAATTGCCTGAACCCAGGAGGCGGAGGTTGCAGTGAGCCGAGATCGCGCCATTGCACTCCAGCCTGGGTAACAAGAGCGAAACTCCGGCTCAAAAAAAAAGAAAATGAATCCAAGTAATCTGACAGGCAGTCATTCTAAAAGAGAAATACTTGTGCTTAAAAGAGAATGGGAAAACGCAGTTGTCTGTTCTCATTCATTACTGAGACTCTCACGGGATGTTTCCTCCTGTCTTCTTATTTTCAGTATTTTGACAAGAAGTAAAAATTCATTTTAAATGGAAAAAGACAACTCAACAGATCTTGTGAGTATGCGTCGTTTGGAGTCACTGTACATGCTGAGTCAGAGCTGAAGACAGTAGGGGTGTGTAGGCGCAGTGTGCAAACACCTGAGCACCACTGAGGCAGCTCCAACTTTCTAGACAACCTGCTACAAAGACAAATGTACCACCTAATTCTCGGTGAGTCCTGATTTCACTGACTGCTTCTCTCATAACCGTACACATGCAGATTTAATGCTATGATAAAAGTCAGCATTTCCTCATAGTCTTAAAGAGAAGTTTGTCAGATTCAGAAATTTCATAAAATTCTCAACTCCTGTCACGTTTTTCAAGAATTTATACTTGTGAGAAGTCCACAGATCAACTAAATTGACTCCTGTAGGCCCTCACGATAGCTAGACATGCCTATGAATAGTGATCTGGGACGAAGGAGAGCAGGAGAGAAGGAACGAAGCAGCTATGACTAGTGAGCATGAATTCCCTGTGTTCCCCCATACCCTGGAGTCGGTCTACAAGGCTGCCCTGTAGATCCTGGTTAATGAAACAGTGAGGTCAATCATGCTGAGGTGAACATTACCAATCGCTCCATCTCCTGCTCCCTGAGTCTTTCCTCCCTCTGCCGCCGGTGATAATCCATCAGGTCCTCACGCCCTGAAATGGAGCTAATGCTGCTTTTCCGTTCCCGAAGGACAGGCTGGGGGGTTCCTAAGGACTGTCTGAGGCTTTCCAAATCAGCCTCATCAGACTCCACAGATCCACAAGAGAAGTTCCGCCTGGTCACAAATACTCTGTCTGATTCTCCAGCAAAAAGTGAATGACTCGAGTTTGTCCTCACGTATGAAGCCCGATCAAAGTCATCAGAGACGCAGGAGGAGGTGGAGGCCAGAAGCATCTTCCGAGCCACTCGAGGACTGGCAGGGACACTGAGGGTAGAACTTACATAAGGATTGCCTTCAGAAGCAGAGGTTTTATAGGGTAAAGCCCCTGAGCTCAAAGAAGAAAAATTCAGGTAATTGTCGTTGTCTATTATGCTATGAGGTAGATCCTTTTCCCCAAGTTTTGTTCGTTTGGAATTGCCCAGAGAGTTTCTCGGAGGCAAGCTGAGGGGTGTCAGCTGGTTCTCTGCGGCTTTGTACAACCTGGGAAGTGATCGGCTGTAGGCTCCCATGTGACTCAGGCTGCTGCCGGAGTACTTCCTAGTTCTCAGATTGATGTTTTCAGATGCCAGCTCCTTGTGTCTAGTTAACTTGGGTTGGAGCGGCAGGCTGTCCTGAATGCTCATTTTCCTGCCTTGCTTTGGGCTTGAAGGCATGCTTGCAGCTCCCGATCTGCTGATAGGAGGGGGGCCAGCATCGCTCAGGGAACTTCCATTCCACATGGCTAGGAGCGAGCCAGATGCCTTCCGACCTTCCAGGCCTCCCAGAAAGTAGACATTGTCATGCGATTTATTCTTTGAGCTGTATTTGGAATAGGGAGGCTTCTCTGAGAGCCTCAAGGCCCTTTCACTGTCCCGGCCAGTATAATGATCAAAGTCTGCTCTTCCAAGAGGATATCCACTGAGGGAGGATGTAGTGCTGAGTAAAGGAGTTGGAGGTTTCATGGAAATATTTTTGTCAGTTCCATCATAAGAGAACTGCTTGCTTCCCTGGATTTTGGCCAAGGAGGAGCTGCTTCTGACACTGGTTCCCAAAGGAGAAGGGCTTCTCTTTGCAGGCACGGGTTGGGAGAGGGTTAAATAGGAGCCAGAATAGTCTCCATTGGCCTTAAATCTCAGACTGGAAGAGTACTTCTTTGGGCTAAGGCTCTCCATCATGTTTTGGAAATCGTTCTCAATCGAATGCACCAGAGAGTCTTCCTTTAAGCTCCCATTTTGTAAATCTAGCTCCTTTTGGCTATGCTCTTCCATAATCTTGCTGGAATCTGTAAAGAAATAAGAGAGAACACTGTGCCTTAAAAAAGATTTTAAAAGAACAGTTCCTTGTTAGGCCTACATCTCAACAAATAATCTTTCAGTCTGACCTAATGCAACTAACAAGCACACACTCAGTTTTACTAGTAAACCTGTTAAAACTGTACAGCAAATTGAAGAAGAATAAAGACCTTTTTAGTGCTGTCCTTTTAAGTTACTTTTCTTTTGTACATAAGGTATTCCAGAAGGTTGGGATATCCAGAAGATGCCTTCTGGGATATCTTATGTACAAAAGAAAAATAAAAGGACAGCAATGACATTTGAGGGAAACAAATCTCTAACCAAGAAAAGGTGCAGGATTAGGCTGGTACATAAAAGACAACTTCTCCTTAATGTTCTGGCTCTTAGTGGAAAACCTGCTTCCCTAGTGACTAGCTAATGCTCAAAGGCATAATGCAATGGACCTTCCTATAGACGTCTCTGCTAGAAACATTAACTGTTCAGAAATAAAGTCTCAAGGAAACAAAATTCACATTTGGGAAGAGAAAGAAAAGTTTATGTTAGACACTGTTCCATAACATGAGGGTTAGAAGATGGTTCTTTAAATGAGGGCTCTGGGAGTTTCCTTCTCAACAAGAAGAGTTAAAGCTCCTTTAGTCATCAGAGGCAGGCAATAACAAAGAAAAAGGTATTCCACAAATTACTGACACATGGTCAGGACCGTATATTTAAAAACCTGAAACTGTTACAGCCTTCAAATTTTCTAGTACCCCAAAGGCACTATGCTATTCCTTGCAAATCCTCTCTTCTAGCAGAAACACCTATCAGGACCCACCTACTCTTCCAGGGACAGATCAGGTTTCTATCTTCCATGATTAAAATTTTTAAGAAAATGTGTTTGAACCCTAGTTTGAACAGTGTTAACTTAAGAAACTAAAGCTTTAGCCTATGAAAATGTCTTTGGGTTACAAACTGTTACCGCAAATGGGCAGGCTTATAATTCTAACTGATAAAAAAGGAATTTCTTAGATTATCAGCAATGGGAAAATACAATTTAAACATTCTCATTGAACCCATGAACCACTAAAACTGTCCTCCAGCCCTTGGGCACATCAGACACTAATTATGACCTCTCTGGTACATATAGAAACAGTATCACATATGGTTAGTAATGGTTTCACAACGTGGTTGTCTCTGTAACTAAGCCACAAGTTTAAGGAAGAGGTTCCATCTAGCATTTTTACCTTACTGCCACCCCTCTAGCTCTCGTTGCCCCATAGGTGAGAAACTCAATGAACCCAAGCTTTTCATTTTAACTAAAGCCTTCCACACTCCCTCCCAGCCATGGATTAACGACCTTCACCCTGTTGCTCAGCTTCATATACTTTCTGAGCAAATTCAGGCAGCCGAGTAAAGAGCTGCTTCTTTATCCACAAGGCCAAGAAACAGTCTGGCTGCCTAAATCCTGGTGATGGCCACTAACCCAACTGCCCCTAAAGGTGCAGCCTTCCCCAACAAACTCCGCCTTGGGCTCCTTATCCTCTAACCCAAAGCCCTTTCCCGAGAGTTACAAACATAATTTATCTTTTTAAATGTAGCTCAAAAAAAAATCAGGTTTTCTTCATTATATTTGGCTCCCAGCTGGGATCTAGTCCTGCCATCTAGTTCTCGGTAAGTCTTTCATCCCTGAGGGCCAGGGCCCTTTCTGCCCCCAGGACAAACGTTCCTCTTGGCATGTGTCTACTGCTGTCAGGTCTGGTTTTAAAGGCAACACCAGCCTGGTCTGAGGCAGATCTTACCAGCTCAGGGGACTGAAACTGAGACTCTTCTATTCTGAACTAGCATCGCCTCTCACTGGTTTGCCATCTTGAAATTCCAGCAAGCGCTGGACAATTGTCTCAAGTTAAACATTTTGGAATTGAAAAAACAAGGAAATAGATGGATCCTGAGGACATTAAGGACAACTTAATAGAGAAAAGTTTTTCTAAACCACTGGCAGATGAAGAAGATGCATTACACAATCTGGCAGAAGGGTTCCGATTATTCAAGACTGCTGTTGACTTCTTTTACAACACGGACCCTTCTATAATACAGGTATTGAACTACAGCAAATGGTTGAAGGAGGATTGGTCCCATAAAAAACATTTTTAGGTGGTGTAGGGGAGAGACAGCGGGGGTGGGGAGGGATAACATGGGGAGAAATGCCAGATATAGTATGCACCTAAAGTAAAATACATTTAAAAGATAAAATAAATAAAAATAAATAAAAAACATTTTCAGGGGGTGTAGGGGAGAGACAGCAGGGATGGGGAGGTATAACATGGGGAGAAATGCCAGATATAGTATGCACCTAAAGTAAAATAAATAAATTTAAAAGATAAAATAAATAAAAATAAATAAAAAACATTTTTAGAGAAATTAAAAAAGTAAAAAGTTTAGTTTTTGTAAAATTACATTTTACAAAAAAGCATAAAGTTACATTGATTGTGACTACCTCTTCTGCCTCCTCTCTGCTACCCCAGAGGCATCAAAACCAGCTTCTCCTCTTCCTCTGAAGACCTTCAAGATGATCCACTTCCACTTAATAAATAAATATATTTTCTCTTCCTTATGAACATCTTAATAACCTCTTTTCTCTAAATTACTTTATTATAATAGTACAGTAGATCATACACATAAAATATGTTATTTTATATTAAAATGTGTGTTAATTGGCTTTGTTATTAGTAAGGCTTCTGGTCAATGGCAGCCTAAAAGTAGTTCAGCTCTGGGGGAGTAAAAGCTTATATGCAGATTTTCAATTCAGCCGAGGTGTTCAAGAGTCAGCTGTACAAACACACAACCATACACACAGATGGGGATCAAGCCAAGATCCTGGGAATCAACACTGGCCTCCTCTATCACCAGCTCCCCCTTTCTCATTTTATCCATCTCTAAATTCTATCAACACTGTCCTTAAAACATTCTGAATCTGATCACTTCTCAGCATTTCCACGGCAGCCTCTCTAGTATAAGACAGAATCTTCTCTTGGCTCCCCCGTATGCCTATTCTTCCACAACAATAACAATTACAATGGACTGGAAGAAATTACACACACACATAAAATTAGTAGTGGTTTTATTTGGATGGTAGTTTTACCAGCGATTTCTAACACATCTCTTATACTCGTTTATATTTTCTGCATTTTATGTAATATGTTTGGATTGTTTTGATAACCAGGAAAAAAAACTCACTTAGCATAAAATACTAGAATATGTAGCAACACTTTATTTTAAAGTCGTTCAGACTGGTTTTTTTTTTTTGAGACTGAGTCTTGCTGTGTTGCCCAGGCTGTAGTGCAGTGGCACAATCTCAACTCACTGCAACCTCCGCCTCCTGGGTTCAAGCGATTCTCCTGCATCACTCTCCCAAGTAGTTAGGATTACAGGCGTGCACCACCATACCTGGCCATTTTTTGTATTTTTAGTAGAGGTGGTGTTTCACCATGTTGGTCAGGCTGGTCTCTAACTCCTGACCTCAAGTGATCTGCCTGCCTTGGCCTCCCAAAGTGCTAGGATTACAGGTGTGAGCCGCCGTGCCTACACAATTAGATATTTTAAGTTAATTTTTCCTTACCGCTTGCCAATTTTCAAGTCAGATATTAACTTTTCCAAAAAAGATTTCTTTAAAGAACTTCTTGATCAGACTAATTTAATATATAAATATCGAAGACTGCAACATTTTTTCCAACTCTTCTAAATGACTCTGGCAAAAACATTAATCATGAATTTACCTGTTCCATCCTTTATGCATCTGAAACACTAAAAAAATCAAACATAACCCTTCCCTGATACGAATAAAGCCAACAGAATTGTTATTTTAAAAAGTCTCTAGATATTTACTGAATAATAGCTTAGATAATATTAATATTTGTGTTTTTTAGAATGTAGCTACATTATTTCCATATTTTAGTAGCTCTGTTTATTGTAGAGGGGAAAAAATAAAAAATCTCAATGGGTAGTTTTAGGCACTTCATTCATTAAATCCATGCCTACTGTTCATCAGACATTTATTTAGCAGGCATTAGTGTTACTCACTAATATTCTAGTTCTTCTCCTCTCAGGAACATAGTGAGGTTGCTCTTCCTCATCTCTGTGAGGTTAGGTGTGGCTAGGTACCTTGCTTTGATCAATGAAATATGAGAGAAACTTGCCAGTTCCAAGCTGAAGCATCATGAGTCAGAGCATGATTCAGCATTTCCCACTCCCTTGCTAAGACAACTAGCCTCCATCCAGGTTGCGGAGGCTTTGTTAGCCCGCGCTTCTGAATGAGGACAACATGGAACGAGGTCCTGGTCAACCCAAGATTGTCTGCGGCCACTGAGATTTGGGGCTTCTTTGCTAATCTTCATTAAGTGCCTAGTGTGAATCAGGCTCTGAGCTACGCATCGGGAGACATGCAGTAAGGGATACCGTTTCCTGCCTTCCCGTAGCTTAGAGCGTAAAGGGAAAAATAAACAAATAATTGCTATGCATGCCTTAAGAGAAACAATTGGTGGACAGGAAATGGAACATGGAGTGGGGTGAGTCCAGTGAGAATGGTAGTTTTGAGGAGGTTTTAGTATAAAGAAATGATGAAGAAGCCCACCAAAGGGAAGGGAATCTGCTAGGTATTACCCAATAGCAGCATAAAGCCATTTGCACACCTAAAATCCTGTGAGTTTAAGGGTGTAAACAAACTTCCAAGCCGTATTAGGTCAGGCCACTGGTACCTCCAACGAACATCCTGTCTGTAATAGAATTAAAAACAAAATCCATGTAGGAAAAATCATTTTCTCTAACACTGTTTTTTAAAATCTTTAAGTCTCCTGGGATGAAATATATTTAATAATCATGTATTTCTCCCTCATAGTTCCCTAAATCTTTTTCTATCTCCACCACCAAGTAAGATACACCTTGCTGGGTCCAAGTAGCATGCCTCCCCTAAAAGTGATTTAACTTGGTCAGTAATCCTTCAAGTGTTTAGGATCTTCTAGGAATAGCTACCAAAAAAAAGAAAAATCTCTGAGATGTTAGAATAGACAAGAATTAGTGCCAGTTAGTAAGAAAGACTTTGCTTTGAAAGTAATACATATGAAATGGGAAACAGAACTAAGTTAGAGTCTTCACATAGTATGCGGACACAGCAACCCAGAAAGCAAGCCACAGCAGATGTCAGTAAGTGCAACACAAAGCTCAGCACTTACACCAGAACTGCATTTTAAATACTTACTCCAACAGTAAAGAATTGAAGAGTTTAATACCTCACGTCCAAATGAATACTCAGAGCTTTGGCTCTTGACCACTGGTACATCCAACAAACATCTTATCTGTAGCATAAGATACTGATGTTATTTTTCAGATGATATAATATATTAATATACTCCAACCTGTTTGTAGTTGGAAATGCTACTTAATCACGTGACTAAAATATTACCAAGCTCGTCACCTATTTATTTGGGCTAAAGAAGATAAAGAGTCTTAAACTGCAGTACAGATTCCCTACTACCCCAGAAAGTGCCACTATGTTTCCCCCTCTCCAACATACACTTTCTCTAAAAATCAAAAACTAGGATTACCAAAGCAGATTGGGTGGCCAAACAAAATATAACAGCAGAATTTCCAAAGTAGAGCTGGCTGAAAGATCAGCTTCACAAACTCTAGGGAAAAAACAAGCAGGATATTTGCAAATAACAAACCACATCTGAGAAACAGCCATGTACCATTTCTTGGCCATGCATATCTGTAGAGGAAAGTTACAGATGGCTGGGACGGCGGGACATTCCAGAGAAAAAGGGATATTCGTGCCTGATACCCCATTTTTGTTTCAGTTCGAGCTTATTGGTCCTGTTTAGGAAGTGTCAAGGGTTGTGCATTTAAAGATTTACCATCAAGCGGATACCACAAATGTGGAATCCACTCATTTTCCTGAAACTTAGTTTACCTGCCACAGCTGAATGCATATGTATATTTGTTTCAACTTGGAATCTCTTAACCTTACAAATCAATTCAACTCAAAAGGTACAGAATCATTCAGATGGTTGACTTTTCTGACCCCATGAGTGACAACAATGGCTTCTGACAGCTCTTGCCTTCTCTTCTTCCAGAGCGCCCTTTTCACTTCTAGGAAATGTGGACCAGTCATCAGTCGCGTACTTTGAATGAGGATCAGAGAGTAGAGACAGGAGGATGAAAAACACAGTGAAAGAGTTTGGGTTTAATTCTCCAGGCAATGAGAGTGGGAGGGATGTGACTGCAGACATCAGAAACCGCAGCTGAGTTGACAGGAAGAAAGCAGAGTTAGAGTTAGGGTAGTGGGAGGTGAAGGAGAGCACACCAGAGACACTGCCAAGGTGAGGAGAGGAGGGAGGAAGAGGGGAAGGGAGGTCCGTGTAAACACGTGTAAGAGAGGAGGCACGGAAGACACCAAGGTTTACAGCCTGTCTTCTTGAGCTATGCTGATGTGTTTATTATGGGTTTCCTGTATATTTTACATAAACAAAAAGAGGTCTCACTGAAACTATACGATTCCTGCATTATGTTACTGTGGAAGGAAAACAATCCCAAAGGCCCTACATGCTTATTCTTTTTTTTTTTTTTTTTTTTTGAGACAGAGTTTCGCTCTTGTTGCCCAGGCTGGAGTGCAATGATGCGATCTCGGCTCACCGCAACCTCCGCCTCCTGGGTTCAGGCAATTCTCCTGCCTCAGCCTCCCGAGTAGCTGGGATTACAGGCACGCGCCACCATGCCCCACTACTACATGCCTTATTACATGCGCAGCCACAGAATGGGCTGGGAGAAGCAAACGCATCTGGTGCCCATCGGAGAGAAAAGGCAGCACCCAGAAGTCTGAACAGGAAAGAAGTTAAGGTGTGTTGAAACGTTTGTGTTTACTTTCCAATCCATACATTTAATCCCCCCGTGATCTTGTCATTTATCAATCGAAACCTATTATACCACTTCATTAGAAGGCGAATTCTCCAGCTCCATTTATATCAGATAGCACCATAACAAGGCCGGTCCCCTTCAAACTATGAATCGTCAACAGTGAGTTTAGGGTACTGTGAACTGTAGGGATCTCAGTTTCAAGATAATGAAAACACACCAAAGGAACAAAGGGGTTTTTCTGTTTTTGAGTCAGGGTCTGTCTCCCAGGCTGGAGTGCAGTGACACAATCTTGCCTCACTGCTACATCTGCCCCCCAGACTCAAGCTCTCCTCCCACTTCAGCATCCCCAGTAGCTGCGACTACAGACATAAGCCACCACACCTGGCTAATTTTTCTTTTGTACTTTTTGTAGAAACAGGTTTTCACCATGTTGCCCAGGTTGGTCTGAAAACTCCTGGGCTCAAGTAATCCACCTGCCTTGGCTCCCCAAAACTGCTAGGATTACAGGCGTAAGCAACTGCACCCAGCCAAGAACAAAGTTTTAAAAGCAAAGAGGTAAATTTAAGCATTGGTTGTGTTGTATTATGCTGTGTTGTGTTAGAGAAGAGGTACTTAAAATCTGGCCTATGTAAATGCAATAATCCAGGTAATTTATCCCAAGTGAGTATGGAGAATTCCCATTACATAACATGTTACTTGTCATTTCACACTGTCATACACAGACACTGCTTAGTGTCATCCAGCCAATATTGCAGGAATTAAGCAAAGAGGAACCGACTGTAAGAGCAAGTGACAGAACACTGTAAATCATTTCATATTGTTGGGGAAATGCAGAGGGATTTAGATTACAGAAGCAAACTCAGGAAAACCTGTTTCCAAAAAAATTAGGGTGTGGGTCAAAATTTCCACTTTATAATAAAGTTTGAGTCTACACCCATGCCCTGCAAGAGCCACAGAGCCGGGACGCTGACTCGGAGTGCACATTTTGCGGCAGACAGCGGTTGACAGCTGGTGTTCAAAGCTCTCCCCGAACACTGGTGGTCCATAGGCTGCTCTCTTTCAGCACTGATGTTTACAGTAAGATGATGTTCTGAATAAAGCATGCACCGATGACATGTAATTGGATTCAGGCGTCAGCTGAGAGCAGTCCTTCAGAAGCAGCGCCATTCTTTACATGAATTCTGTGGGGTATTTCTGCAGTGACCAACGGCAGCAGATGGGGCCTGAGGGGAAGCTTTAGAGGATTGAAAAGCAAAACAAATCTACTTCAACCTGAAACTCCAAGCTTTACAAGAGACAACAATGGACACAAAAACTTCTCTTTTTCCACTAATCCCAACATCAAAACACAAGGAAGAGGGAGCTAATTACTAGAAGCTTCAGGCACAACCACTTCCCAGCAATATTCTCACTTCACAAATGCAAACGCAGCCTATTCTCCTCGTCCTCTGTTCTCTAAACACCATCCTCAGTGAAACCCTTAGTCCCTCAATACCCCCTCTGCAAACAGACCTTCCTACTTCACAAATATTTCCTTTCCTTCTTAAGTCCTCCTCAACCTCCTCTATCTCTGCAAACAAGCCTCACCTGTCCACATATCCCCAAACCCAACTGCAAACACCCACCTCTAAGCAAACAGCCCCAGATCCTCTCTTCTTCCAATGCCATTCCCTACCTCCCTACCGTTTCTGCAACTATCTGCAACCCCACCTTCCCACTGTCTCAATATCTGTCTCCTTAGAACTTCCTCTTCTCCCACTCACTCATGGCTTTCTTTTTTTTTT
>CM052662.1:90384693-90404141 GCA_028533165.1 Leontopithecus rosalia
AAAAAAAAAAAGAAAAGAAAAATCAAATTGTAGTTGATTGCTTTTGCCTCTCATGTAACCCTGGGTGGCTAAGTCAGTGGGTCTCAACCTGGCTGCATATCAGAAAACCTGGAGAGCTTTTAAAACGCTTGTTACTAAGCTTATGTCCCTGGATTTGTGGTCCTAGGAAATAGTGTATTTAAAAGCTCCTCCACATTGTTCTAATCGACTAACTGGACTGTGCTACATGAGGAAAGGGTCTATTTCCCTCTTTTCTGTCCTCTCCTCTAGTTCTCTTGCAATTGTTATTGGGCAAGTGACCAAACAACTCACTGTGGAAGCAAATATAGGCCCAATTTTATAAACTGATTGCTACCTTAATTTACCCATGAAAATTTACGTTTGTCTATATACGAATGTGGAGCTCTAGGAACATCAGTCTTGATATACAAAATAGGTCAAAACTGGCATGAATTTGTGACTCAGCTGGATTTTGCTGGTACATCGAGAGAAGACAAGTCTTCTGTTTGTTGTTTTATGAATACCCTCTTGTACATACGGATTTTCTTGGAGTGTTTTAATTCCTACTAATCTCATTTTTTTTCCAATAAAGTGAAATTGTGTTAAATTTCTTAAAAATGCATTTTAGGCTGGGTGCAGTGGCTTATGCCTATAATTCCAGCACTTTAGGAGGTTGAGGTGGGAGAATCACTTGAGCCCAGGAGTTCAAGACCACCCTGGGAGACATAATGAGACCCCATCTCTACAAATAAAAAATAAAAAATTAATCTGGTATGGTTGTGCACACCTGTAGTCCCAGCTGCTTCGGAGGCTGAGATGGGAGAATCACTTGAGCTCAGGAGTTAAAGGCTGCAGTGAGCTGTGATCACACCACTGCACTCCAGCCTGGAGGACAGAGTCAGTCACTGCTTAAAAACTTTTTTTGAATTCATTTTTTTCCTGAAAGTACATTTATGAATTTTTTTTAAAGTTATATTATCTCCCAATTTGGGGTTTGGGAAATATTATTTTACCCATTGTAGCTAGAATAGGTGAGTTTGCCAATTTAAATTTGGAGGAAGGGAATAACCTCAATTTTAATATTTTGCATTTAAAAAGCAAGATTCCCTAAACCCTCAGATGCCATCTATTTTACATTCACTGTAGAAGGTGAAACTTTGAGCTGTAATTAACTGCTTGCCTGGAGCTAATTTTCCTTTAAAAACTTCCTGGGCAATAAATAGAATAGAAGAATACTAATTTCTTTCTGGCTGAAAGTTGGTCTGTTCTGGCTCTCGCAGGAGGGATATCACCTCTGTGGTCCTCTGTGATTGACGGCTGGGCCCACCTGCCACTGGTCTGGTTTCATCCTTTCCCTTCACTTCCTTGGCCGTAGCTTTGGTCCCACTGAGCTTTTACTCTGGGACCCAGGCAGTGGTCCCAGCGTTACTGATAGAGAAGCTGCAGAAAGTTCTAACGGTGCAGCTTCCGTAATTCTTCTGAATGCCTCTTGTATGAATTGTGAAATATTTTCAGCACCTCAGAAGTAAGGCACTTTGTAAACATAGGTTTTTTTTGTTTTGTTTTGTTTTGTTTTGTTTTTTGTTTTTTTGAGACGGAGTTTTGCTGTTACCCAGGCTGGAGTGCAATGGCGCGATCTCGGCTCACCGCAACCTCCGCCTCCTGGGTTCAGGCAATTCTCCTGCCTCAGCCTCCCGAGTAGCTGGGATGACAGGCACGCGCCACCACACCCAGCTAATTTTTTGTATTTTTAGTAGAGACGGGGTTTCACTATGTTGACCAGGATGGTCTTGATCTCTTGACCTCGTGATCCACCCGCCTCGGCCTCCCAAAGTGCTGGGATTACAGGCTTGAGCCACCGCGCCCGGCAAACATAGGTTTTTTTAAAAATTATTTTTAGTTGTTGATTTGAGTTTACTACTATGTTTTAGGCCAGTGGCTTTCTGTATTATCAAATATTGTATCAGTGTTTTCTATCAAAGATAACGAAATTTTAGGGCTTTATACATGTGCTATTAAATTATAATAAGTAGTCTTCTTTTTCAATTACTTTTTAGCTTTCCGTTTGGAGGCACACTTGCTGCAGAGTCTGGTGATGCAGTGCCTAGAAATAGAATCTTGTGGGATAAAATTATTTTGCTGTGTAAATAGGGCAACCTTTGAGGTACACACATAGGAAAGAACACATTTTCTTAGCCAAAGGACAACAGGTATTCTCTATTGCTGGTTTTATTAAAGCAAAAAATAATTCTGAATTGAAAGACTAACCAGTACTAGTATATTCCGTGTTACTGTGGTTTAGCACAGGTGAGCATCCTTTCTTCCGTTAGCAATACCATTGCTTTCTCCAGCTCTGGCACAGTTGGTGTGTACAGCGAGTAAGCTGACTGCTGAAGTCAGAAGAAACTTTCTTTGTAGTCCATTAAAGTTTTAAGTTGTTGTGGAACCATTTTAGATATTGATATATGAAGCAAGGGTCTCAGGTTTATGACTTCCGAACTTTTATGAAAATTAAAAGTTTTTCATATAAAAAGTGTATAAAAGGTTATTCCTTTCCTCCATATTTAAATTGGCAAACTCACCTATTCTAGCTACAATGGGTATAATAATATTTTCCAAACACGAAATTGGGAGATAATATACCTTTTTTTAAAAGATTCATAAAGGTACTTTCAGGAAAAAAATGAATTAAAAAAAATTTTTAAACAGTGACTCACTCTGTCCTCCAGGCTGGAGTGCAGTGGTGTGATCACAGCTCACTGCAGCCTTTAACTGTCTAAAGCCAAATACACATTTCTAGATTTAAGTCAAAATTGGAGACTCGGGTGAACTGGTATTGAAGTCATGTCGTTTTAGATGTGAACCACAGCATCTTTTATACAGGATCTGTGTGTTTACGTAGGAAATCACGGCCATTTTGATTTTTTAAAAAAGTAGTAAGGATAATTTCATAGGACTATTTCAGAGAAAAATCCTTAAAAAGAGTCCTTCTGTGATATGTTTAGAAGCTAGCTTTGTTTCTACCAGTTTATATAGAGGGCATATAGGGAGGGGAAGGTGGTGGTCATTTTGCTTACTGAAGGTCACGTTGTCAAAGCCATTCACAAAGTGCTTTTGTTTAGGGCGAGGGTGTTAAACGAGGAGAAAACGTGTAAAATTCGTTTCAAGTGTTCAGAGCATCATAAAAAGAACACACGTTGGGAAGACTGGCACAAAACAAACTGAAGTTTTGTCTCTTAATTTTGTTTTTTGTTTTTTTGTTCTTGAGAAGGAGTCTCATTCTGTCGCCCACGCTGGAGTGCAGTGGCACGATCTTGGCTGACCGCAACCTCTGCCTCCCAGGTTTAAGTGATTTTTCTGCCTCAGCCTCCTGAGTAGCTAGGACTACAGGCGTGTGTCACCACACCTGGCGAATTTTTGTATTTTAGGTAGAGACGGGGTTGCACCACCTTGGCCAGGCTGGTCTTGAACTCCTGACCTCATGATCTGCCCGCCTTGGGCCTCCCAAAGTGCTGAGATTACAGGCATGAGCCACCATGCCTGGCCTGTTTCTTAATTGTAAGGCCATGTAATCACCGTGTTAGAGTATTTGCCTCTTACATCCTAGAGAACGTCCAGGGACTCATTGGCACGTATGACTTGGAAGGGATTGAGGATTATCTTCTTTCTCCTTTTTCTTCTCTTTTCTTTTTTTCGCAGTTTGTGTTCCATTTTTTCATGTCAGTCGTTGCGGGACAGTCTGTATTTCCGCAGTTCCTGTCACATTTTTGGTGTGTCTGAGCTGCCTGACATGCCTCCCCGCTTGCTGCTTTGTGTTGCATTTTTCCTAGCTGTCTCAGCCCTTGAATAATCTTTCTGGATTAAGATTTTGCTAACTATATAAGTTCCGAGATTTTCCAAATAGCCAGAACTGTGTCAGGTGTTGGGGTTGTCAATTAATACACCTAGAATTCCTCTAATCTGAGAACAAAACCAGTACATTCCAAAACTTGCGTGCAAATGCCTTGGGCGAGTTAGGCTATGTCAGTAATTGGGATAAACGCCCCCTTTCCGTTGTCTGGATCTCTGACGGGTGACTCTTGGTAAGACTTGCTTATGAACTTGATTGGAATTTCTTTTGTGAGCCAATGACCAGCACTCAATGTGACCGCTGCTTTCCCTGCTTTTGTAACATGGTGGCAGGAAGGAGGGAGGGAAGGAAGGCGGGAGTCGCTGCCATGAAGTGGACTGTGTTTGGAGAATGCAGAAACTCCCAATCCCCTTGTCTTAACTCCCCTTCCATCCTTTATCCCAGCCACTAACAGGATACGTTTCTACGTTCGTAGAACGTCCAGGGTTTGTGTATGTTTGTTTGTGTTATCCTTGAGAAATGTTCACTAGCACCTGCTTGGGGTGTGAAGGTAATTTCTATTCTATTTTCTGGTTTCTGAACTTCAGGAGAAGGTAAAGCTTGATGCTGAAAGGGAAAAACTAGAGAGGCTTCAGGAGCTTTACTCCGAGCAGAAGACCCAGCTGGACAATTGTCCTGAGTCCATGAGGGAACAGTTACAACAACAACTGAAGAGGGTCAGTAGCAAACAGGAATGCACCAGTTATTTTGCTCTTCGTTTTTGTTTTTCACTTAAGCGCCACTTACCTGTGACTTACTACTTCATATAGCATAAGTTTGCATACGTTCTAGTCATCAGATGCTTTTAAATGGAGAAATGCATGCTAACAGTATATATTAATCTATGCTAATCAGTTTTTAAAATTCCTTGTTAGAGTCCACCTAATTTATAATGCAAAACCATTCTGGAGTCATTTTTTTGTGACAGAAGAAGCTCTTTCTGATACGTAATCAACATCAACATCATAGCGTTTATATGAACTGGCATCTTCCCCTGCGTTCTCTGCTGCATCATAAGTCCTATTTACCCTTGAATATTTTTTCTTTAGCTTGATTTTATAGTCTTGTTCCAAAATTATTCTATTTTCTGATTTCCTCCCCACCAGCAGGTGTGGTTTTATTTTTCCTTTTCTTTCTGCTGCTTAGTGACATTTAACTAGTTAGTCCAGTCGCAACAATTAAAGACCAAGACCCAAGTTGCAAGGTATTACTGATGCCCTCAACATTTCATGTGAGCTTCATCATTTTAAAGAATTTAATGCAGCATAGACTTTCTAGTTAAGCTTTGTCAAGTTATTCCCTGATCCTTAATGTTGGCAGTGTTTAACACAAGCACACTGGTTATCTTCTGAAAGCAAGACTTCCTGGGTGGATAGTTTCACAGACACTGGCACAGCCACTTAATATTTCATAGCCTCTTGCCAGCTGGGTCATATCCTTTAAACAGCAGCCCCAGTAAACTGCTTCCCTCTGGGGAAGCAGTCATTAACAGTCTTGGACCTCTGAAAGAGTCACGTAATACTAATTTGTCCTAAGTGAGTAACAATTTATGATTCTACCTGAATATAACAAGCTAGTTTCATCCATGTAATTATGTCTGTACCTTCTTGGGAATGGGCAGGTTGAAAAATTTATTGACATAGCACATCCTTGACAACTCTTAAGATGACCTTTAATACAAAAATATTTGCTGCCTTTGAGAACATCACTAGGTGAAGAAAAATCACAGTTAAAATTTTTCAGTGTATTGCAGAAATTGAGAGCATCTTAATAATGAGTATCCAATGCAGCCATTTGAACTGCAGCATAACAGTTTTAGTATTTACTTCTTGCAACGTTGGAGCAGAGACAATTTTAACAGTGTTTCTCCCCTTGTCTCCTTTTATTGTGTAAAGCTGAATTTGTTGTAAGAAGATAAAACTTCCTGTCTCTCAGTCACAATTCTCTGAAAATTTTGTGATAAAAATGATTGGAAGAAAACTAGTATTTGTAAAGTAATTTTGGTTTGTAATTTGTTTGTGTTTATGTTAGTTAACAAAAAAGGTGGGAAAACTGCTTTATTTCTCATATTTGCTTACAGTTTTTTTTTTTTTTTTTTGAGACAGAGTTTCACTCTCGTTACCCAGGCTGGAGTGCAATGGCATGATCTTGGCTCACTGCACCCTCCGCCTCCTGGGTTCAGGCAATTCTCCTGCCTCAGCCTCCTGAGTAGCTGGGATTACAGGCACGCGCCACCATGCCCAGCTCATTTTTATATTTTTGGTAGAGACGGGGTTTCACCATGTTGACCAGGATGGTCTCGATCTCTTGACCTCGCGATCCGCCCGCCTCAGCCTCCCAATTCACTAAGGATTTTACAGAGCTGTTGTCATTCCTTATGTGCAGTCAGCAGCGTCTGAGCAGTACTCTGTCCTTCCCTTCCACTGGTTATCCATTTATTTGTATTCTTTATAAACATTGCTTCACATAAAAATCGATAGATTCTTTTCAAAATTTGGCTTATGATTAATATAAATACTGTTTAGCTTAATCTAGATTTTTTTAGGATAACTCATGAATTTGTATGTGTTCTAAAGATTCTGACTACAGAAGAGGAAAGAAAATGATGCAGTGTCTTCCATTAATTGAAGGCAGAGACTTCTTCCCTTTCCTCTCCAAACAGAGTGTGAAATTCTTATCATAAAACCTCTTTCCTAGGAGAGATAACTGGCTTGTGGTGGCTACTGTCCCCTTGATCTTAAGAGGTCTCCTCCTTGTATTTTTCAGGGCTGACGACCAGTATAACTCTTCAGCAGTGCCTTGGCTTAATCAGTAACAAGTTCACTTACTTCATGAGAAGTGCATTCACTTTAGGAACTTTCTGTGTTATCACAGCTTATCTCCCTTTAGACTTCAGACACTTCAGAATATGACTTCACTACAAAGCTTTCCCTTGGGTGTGTAAACTAGATTTGATAAAGTTTATTTTATTCATTAGGTGGCAAGTTGCACGAAATAAAAAATAAATGAAAAAGAAGAAAGTCCTTTTATGGAACTGCATATTGCCTTGAATACTTAAGCTGAAACTGCAGAATGATTTTGTGCATGCAGCGTGATGACTTACGGCTGGTCTTCTTAGCTTTAAGTCGTTGTGTTAGAGTCCAAGTATAATTTTCATTGATATTGGTTTTCTGGCCTCTGGTTGGTATATTGTTAACATGGCCTCATCAATCTAGAAATTGATATGGGCTACGCATAGGAGGATATTCAGGCCCATAGAGTTTGAATGATTTGTCCACGACTAATGGATAAAA
Source organism: Leontopithecus rosalia (assembly GCA_028533165.1). Taxonomy (NCBI): domain Eukaryota; kingdom Metazoa; phylum Chordata; class Mammalia; order Primates; family Cebidae; genus Leontopithecus; species Leontopithecus rosalia. The sequence goes on from CM052662.1 coordinate 90,391,876, forward strand.
CGATTTTAGAGCCAGTGATAGAAAAAAGATCTACTAATTGTAGGTATCATGGGATAATTTTTTTAAATTGAGATCAAAATCAAGCAATTACTTGAGTAAAGATCAAAAGTGCAAGAAAACTGTCCCAGCCAGGTAACTGTCTTCTTGTGCTTTTTTTTTTTTTGAGACCGAGTTTCGCTCTTGTTACCCAGGCTGGAGTGCAATGGCACGATCTCGGCTCACCGCAACCTCCGCCTCCTGGGTTCAGGCAATTCTCCTGCCTCAGCCTCCCTAGTAGCTGGGATTACAGGCACGCGCCACCATGCCCAGCTAATTTTTTGTATTTTTAGTAGAGACAGAGTTTCACCATGGTGACCAGGGTGGTCTTGATCTCTTGACCTCGTGATCCACCCACCTCGGCCTCCCAAAGTTTTGGGATTACAGGCGTGAGCCACCGCGCCCGGCCCTTCTTGTGCTTTTGATACTCAAATGAATGGTTGATTTTGCTGTCTTGGTATTTTTTTTTAATTTTATTCGACGATCTACAGTTTGAAGACCTTTTACTGTCACTGGCTATATCAGTTTATCCGTTAGTTTGGACAAGTCATTCACATTCTATGGGTCACAGTATCCTCATATGAAATGAGGGGTGTGTTAGGCAGAGTTCTCTAGAGGGACAGAACTGATTAGCTAGATAGATATAGATATGTAAAGGGGAGATTATTAACTCCCACAATCACAGGATCCCACAGCAGGTTGTCTACAAGCTGAGGAGCAAGGAGAGCCAGTCCAAGTCCCAAAACGGAAGAACGTGGAGTCTGATGTTTAAGGGCAGGAGGCATCCAGCACAGGGGAAGGATGTAGGCTGGGAGACTAGGCCAGTCTGGTCTTTTCACGTTTTTTTTTTTTCTGCCTGCTTTATATTCTAACCGCTCTGGCAGCTGATTAGATTAAGGGTGGGCCTGCTTTTTCTCACCCACTGACCCAAATGTGACTCTTCAGCAACATCCCCACAGACGCGCCCAGGATCAGTACTTTGCATCCTTCAATCCGGTCAGGTTGACACTGTTAACTACCTCAAGGAGGTTGGACTGGATTATTTCCACTCTCTTTTTCCATATCCCAAAAGTATGTAGAAAGTGTGAAAGTTAAGAAAACGCTGAGCCCCATTTAAAGTTGCTTCGGGAGTTGGCCTTGAGCTCTTATTACTGCAATTTCTCCTGGTCATACCCCATTCTCTTCTTCCTGTCCCTCCAGCAGGCAAAGAAAACATAAAGAACTACATGTAAACTTGTGCCATATACATTATTTTTAAAGTTCCTGGAAAGAAAAAAGAAATTGCACAGAATTTCCTTTAGTGCAGCTGTTTCAGGTTCTTTCAGGCTGGCCTTTGAGCTTGCTCGCCAGTTAGAGAGTTGTAATGCTCTTTTAGTGAGTGAAGTAGAGTTAAAATTTTCATTCAATCAGTTATATACGTTCTTCACTTTGGACTTCCTGTATATATTATTCTGTGCTCAAATAGTCCCGCTGCCAAATTCCATTCCCTGACTTCTTATTCAGACAGAAATCTTGTACAAGTTTTTATTCCCCTCCCAAATAGTTTTTCATTTAAGATGTACGTTTATATGCACACATTTTGGTGGTTTAGATAACTTGATCAGATGATTACATCAGCAGAGTCTGAGTGCTGAGCTTAGCTTAATTTTCAACTTTCTTACCTAGTTTGCCATTATTTTCATGTTTAAGTATTTACTACAAATGAATGATTCTTTGACTTTCATGCAGGGTTAAAATAACACATGTTGCATAATTAACCAGTTGTGGAGTAAGCAATTGACTAGCAAAGTGTATATGTTGTGAGACATATGCCCACTTTGAAGATTACTTATAAGCCAGAAAAAGGGCTTGCTTATTCCTTTTTTTAAAATCTCAGTAATTTTTGGCCACAAATCAAGCTTAATTGGAAGACCTTATAAACTTGACTGTATGTACCTGTATGTCAGCCAGAGTATTATTTCAAAACTTCGGATATTGTTTTAAGACATAACACTTGAGTTATTTCTTAATTCATTAATTCTTTTAGAAGTTATAAATTTGAAATGCCTGATAAACTTGAAATGTCAACCAAAAACTTGAAATTGAGTGCATATTTTTCTCGGGCCAAATAAAATGTAAAGAAATGTTAAGAAATGTTTAGACCGGGCACGGTGGCTCACGCCTGTAATCCCAGCACTTTGGGAGGCCGAGGTGGGTGGATCACGAGGTCAAGAGATCAAGACCATCCTGGTCAACATGGTGAAACCCCGTCTCTACTAAAAAGACAAAAAATTAGCTGGGCATGGTGGCACGTGCCTGTAATCCCAGCTACTCAGGAGGCTGAGGCAGGAGAATTGCCTGAACCCAGGAGGCGGAGGTTGCGGTGAGCCGAGATCGCGCCATTGCACTCTAGCCTGGGTAACGAGAGGGAAACTCTGTCTAAAAAAAAGAGAAATGTTGAATATGTTTTTCAAATTGTGTTTTTCCTGCTCTTAAGCTTTGAGAATTCAGCCTGTGTTGACATGACAGTCTGGTTGCTATGCTGGTGGTTGTAATCACACAGTAGCTACTGGCTCTTCTGTGGATCATCCCTGGAGTAAAAGTCATTGGAGAAGTTAGAAATACATTTCATTTTATCAGAAGGTTTGCTTTATCACTAATATAAAAACCAGAGTGGGGGTGGGGTTGAATATTGATATAGAGGTAACTTAGCATGTAATTACTTATTCAGCTGTCTTCGATGATTTGATTGAAAAACAACCAAAAAAAGTTCTGGCTGTGTTAGCTATGTAGAGCTGTGAGCCACAGAGCCCAGCTGTCTCTCTTTTGGACATAGGTTATTTATAAATTTATATTGATAAAAAATGCAGCTGGGTGTGGTGGCTTATACCTGTAATCCCAGGTGAGTGGATCCCAGGTGAGTAGAGGCTGAGGTGAGTGGATCACTTGAGTTTGAGACCAGGCTGGGCAATATGGCAAAACCGCCCCCTCTACAAAAAAAAATTAAAAAATTAGCCAGACATGGTGGTTTGCACCTGTAGTCCCAGCTACTTGGGAGATTGAGGCGGGAAGACTTCGTGAGTTTGGGAGATCGAGGTTGCAGCTGAGCTGTGTTGTGCCACCACACTCCAGCCTGAGTGACAAAAAAGCGACCTCCTGAACATACCCCGTTTATAAACAACATTAAAGGCTCCAAAAATCACAGGGTTTAAAAATAAAAAAAGTAGATTGGAGAAGAATCTGTATTACATGCGTCAAGCCCTGCACTAATGTAGATGCATAAATCTGTTCCTGGCTTTAAGTGTCTCATAGGTTGGAGAATGCCTTTTCTGGACCATCTGATTTTCGTGATGTCTGATCTTCCTTAAATGTCTTCAAGTTTATTCTGAGAGTGGTGGTGTTTAACCTTTGAGTCTCCCTTTGTGCCTCACAAAAGCTTTGTTTACACTTCCCAGTAAAAAGGTGTGTAGGTAATTTTAATGGGTTCATAGATACCTGCCTTTAAAACCTTCATTTCTAATTTAAAAAAAACATACTTTATTTTTTTACAGCAGTTTTAGATTTTTAGCAAAACCGAGTAGAAGATACAGAGATTTCCCATATTCCTTCTGCCCCGCACGTGCATATCGTTACCAGCATTCTCCACCACAGCAGTACAATTGTTACAATCTCGAAATCTCCACCGACAGATGATCCTCACCTAGAGGCCAAAAGTTCTGATTGCCTATCCCTTTAATAAAATTATAATCCATATTATTATAAATATATATATATATATATAGTGCATGCCTAAAGGATGTATATATTTAAAATCATGTACACAAACTCTGCTACTTGTGTTTACATTAGAAAACATTTGTTGAGAAACTGAAAAAGAAATAATTAAAAACCAGTGTGAAGGAGGTCTCATTTTTCTCTGTGCAGTCCAGCAGATTGTGTTGTGTGCCATCTGGAATACATGTGTCCCTCTTAGGTTCCTCTGGTCTGTGCATGTGCCACTTTAGACTCTTGAATCTCCACATTCATCTTATTTTCTATGAAAAATTGTGGAAAGAAAAATTTTCTTTTATTTTTATTTTTATTTTTTTGGGACAGAATTTCGCTCTTGTCACCCAGCCTGAAGTGCAGTGGCCCAATCTCAGCTCACTGCCACCTCTGCCTCCCAGGTTCAAGCGATTCTCCTGCCTCAGCCTCCTGCAGAGCTGGGATTACAGGCGCCCACCACCACGCCTGGCTAATTTTTGTATTTTCAGTAGAGATGGGGTTTCACCATGCTGGCCAGGCTGGTCTGAAACCCCAGACCTCAGGTGATCCACCTGCCTCAGCCCCCCAAAGTGCTCGGATTACATGTTTGAGCCACTGCACCTGGACAAGAAGAATTTTCTTAAGACACTATGTTACACCTTTGGACTATGTTTGTGTTTAGGTTATTTACTGAGTTGTTTTTATACCTCTCTCTCCATTTTAAAACCACCCAGTGGGTTTAAAGCAAGAATTCTCACCTCCACAGAGAAGTCTCCAACTGAGGGTGAAGTAAATGCTGCCCACCCCACCACACCCCTTTCACTTCCCTCCAGCAGTCACACTGTGGGACTTCACTTCAAAAGAGTGTTACGTTCTAACCCGGGTCAGTATTGTAATTGGAAAGATGACTTGTACCAACCGCTTTTAATAAGGGTTTCTTCACATTAAGGAGGCGGTAGTTATCTCGGTGTGTCTTGCTTTCATCTCCTTTTCTCCAAAGGATGCCGACCTGTTGGATGTTGAAAGCAAACACTTTGAAGACCTGGAGTTCCAGCAGCTTGAACATGAGAGCCGTCTAGATGAAGAAAAGGAGAACCTGACTCAGCAGCTCCTGCGTGAGGTGGCTGAATACCAACGGAACATCGTTGCTAGAAAGGTACTTCTGCCAGGTGTCATTCAATGAGAAAAATCAAAACATCCTTCTGTCTAACGTAGCTATGACGTATGTCTGTCTGAATATCACATTTGGCAGATGACAGAGCCTGCCATATATGTGGCAAGTGGTGTTCCAAAATAGACAAGTTGATACACATCACAGTCATTGTTGCATAATGCTGTAGATGCATTTATGAATAATACCTATTTTTTTCATTCATGTGAAACCCAAGGCATAGAAAATCAGAAATTCAGATATTTGTTTTAAATTATTTTCTTTTGCAATTATAGTAACTGGGTTCAGAGTAATTCTATGAACAAAGTCTATTTTGGAGTTTTCTTTGTTTTCATTGCTCATTAGTTTTCAAAACTGGCTGGGTCAGGCGCGGTGGCTCACGCCTGTAATCCCAGCACTTTGGGAGGCCGAGGCGGGTGGATCATGAGGTCAAGAAATCGAGACCATCCTGGTCAACATGGTGAAACCCCGTCTCTACTAAAAATACAAAACTTAGCTGGGCATGGTGGCGCGTGCCTGTAATCCCAGCTACTCAGGAGGCTGAGGCAGGAGAATTGCCTGAACCCAGGAGGCGGAGGTTGCAGTGAGCCAAGATCGCGCCATTGTACTCCAGCCTGGGTAACAGGAGCAAAACTCCGTCTCAAAAAAAAACAAAAACAAAAAACTGGCTGATAGCTTACTACCATTAGGAGAATGCCATGCAGATTACTGCTGACTCCACCTAGCACTCAGATATCCAGCCCAGAATTCAACTTTGTTCCAGAACTTAGAATCACACCCAGGGCTCTGTACTAAACCAATAAAATGAGGAAAGGAAAGACAAGAGAAAGTGTTTTCTTAAACTCTCAGCTTAAATGAGAAATTCCATTGTTTTTTCTCAGGAGGCGTACCCAAGTCGTAACGAATTCATTGATAGTCTAAAACAAGATTTCCTGTTGACTTCTGGGTTCTTCAAGATCGGTTTTAAATCACTTGAACCATATTATATATTAGCCTTAAGTAAAGAAAGTACGGAGGCTGACAGGTCAAAGAAATGCCCCACGGTCTCTTGGTAATAATCACTGCCCACCATCAAATAAAGGTAGTCACCATCAAATAGTTATTCCAGTGGTGAAAATATTTTTCTCCCTTTTCTAGGACAGACTGGCAAACCTTTGAATGTTTAACGTATGTCTTCCTATGATCCTCTCTTTTTCTCCAGGAAAAAATTTCTGCATTGAAAAAGCAAGCCAATCACATTGTTCAGCAGGCTCAGAGAGAACAAGATCATTTTGTGAAAGAAAAGAATAATTTAATAATGATGTTGCAAAGAGTAAGTATTTCCTTTTCAGCACTGACCGCAGTGAAACATAGCTTCCAACTTTAGGGAAGCTGCCTCCTTTAAAGTGAATACCTTTTAATAGTGAATGCTGTACAATTTAAGTAAGATTGTTATATACTTTTTTGTTTAATCCTCCACATTAATAATCTGAAACTTGAACTATTAACTACCATTTAGAAATAAGCAAGGATGTTTTCTTTTTTTTTTTTTTGAGACGGGGTTTCGCTCTTGTTACCCAGGCTGGAGTGCAATGGCGCAATATCGGCTCACTGCAACCTCCGCCTCCTGGGTTCAGGCAATTCTCCTGCCTCAGCCTCCTGAGTAGCTGGGATGACAGGCACGCGCCACCACACCCAGCTAATTTTTGTATTTTTAGTAGAGACGGGGTTTCACCATGTTGACCAGGATGGTCTCGATCTCTTGACCTCGTGATCCACCCGCCTCGGCCTCCCACAGTGCTGGGATTACAGGCGTGAGCCACCGCACCCGGCCCAAGCAAGAATGTTTTCTTCATGCTTTTTTCACATCATAAAAATCTAAACTATGGAAAATCTGTATTTATAAATTATTATTTTCCTCTTTTAAAAAGTTATTCATCAAACAGTTAAATGCATTCTAACATCAATTTGAGGTGGACTTAAGGAAAAATGTCCTTTTTACTTCTGTAAAATATTTGGCACAGCTGATCTGGTGTTTTGAAATCCAGTTATTTGTGTGGGGGTCTTTCTAGCAAATGTCACATTGCATTTAGTTTGAATTAATTGGGTAGGTAGATACTCCATGTGGTACGGTCAGAGGGATGGCAAGATTATCCTCACCAAAGAGACTATGTCATCTTCTGGCCCAGCACCTAAAGTGACTGCCTGTAAAGGGATGTCTTTGCCCAAAGACAGTGAAAAACAAGCTGTAGCCTAACTTTCTGACATGGTCTCCAGTTTCATTTCAGCAATAAGACACCACACGTTAAAGTGGATGGGGCTAGTCTCAGATCCGGTCCCTGCATTCAAGCCACTCCGTTAGGAATATGACACTTGGGATCGGGAACAGGTGGGATAGACTCAGAATGGGATGCAGAGAAGGACCAAATCCAGAAGAAAGTATTAAAGGATGAAGCTGCACCATAGTCCCACCTAAAATAAATGATTGTTCATTCCCTTCTTAGCTATTTTAGGTAAAGAAGGAGGAAGGCCTGACACTGGCTGATGCCTGTAATCCCAGCATTTTGGGAGGTTTAGGCGGGCAGATCACTTGAGGTCGGGAGTTCAAGAGCAGCCTGGCCAACGTGGTGAAACCCCATCTCTACTAAAAATACAAAAAAATTAGTTGGGCATGGTGGCACGTACCTGTCATCCCATCTACTCAGAAGGCTGAGGCAGGAGAATTGCTTGAACATGGGAGGCGGAGGTTGTAGTAAGCCAAGATCAGTCACACCACTGCACTCCAGCCTGGGCAACAGAGCAAGACCTTGTTTCAAAAAAAAAAAGAGAGAGAGAGAGAGAGAGGACATAGTTCTTTTGCATAGAATTATGAGCCCACTTGAGGTGCCTCTGCACTCTGCACATATTTCTGACAGCTTCAATCTTCCTCCTTTTCCCACCTAGAAAGCTTTAAATGGAGTTTTATTTTCCTTCTCTATCCCGTTCCAGGGGTGAACTCTGTTTCCATTAGAGTCCTCACTGCTGTTTTACCTTTTGAACACCATATTCAAAGGCACAGCTTAAATTAGATAGTATAATATGTAGTATTTAATATTTAAAATTTTAACCAAAAAAAGAGAAAAACACTTAGTGATAGATTTTGTAAAATGGTTAAGCACATCACAGATATAATATTTTCCCATTAAAAATATATAGAAGACAATTTGATTATAAAAATTGTAGTCTGTAAGTATTAATATATTTATTTTTCTAAACTGATCTATAGATACATTTTAATCCCAATCAAAATCCCAGTAGACTTTTCTAGAAATTGACAAGTTGATGCTAAAATTTACAGTTGATCTTCATTATTCAGGAATTCAGTATTTGTGATTATGTCTACTTGCTAAAATGTGTTTGTAACCCCTAAATGAGTATTTGTGGTCCTTTTGTAGACATTCACAGAAATGCATGGAGGGGTGAAAAGTTTGAGTTGGCCAATATGCACATTCCCAGCTGAGGTTGAACAAGGCGGCATCCTGCCTTCTTTTATCGCTTATACTGTAAACTGGTGTCATTTTTGTGGATTATTCAATGCCATGTTTTTACATTTTGGGTTTTTGTTGGTGATTTACCATGCAAAATGCCTCCTAAGCATGGTGATTACATGTGAATAAATGCTCCTAAATTCAAGAAGGTTGTGATGTGCCTAATGGAGAAAATATGTGTGTTAGATGAACTTCATTCATGCTGTTATAGTGTTGCTGACTGTCCGTTCAATGTTAACGAATCAGCAATATCCGTCTTAATGTATAGTATGATATGTTACATAATGGTGTGTAATATTAAGTAAGGTGTCTTCAAACAGAAGCACATGTTAAAGAAAGTTTAATATTGATTAGTTGATGAAAATATTGTGACTAGAAGCTTGCAGGAACCCAATCCTGTATTTTTTTAGGAGCAGTGGTTCAGCATTCACTAATTCAGTGTTTGTGGCGACATTATAGAACGTAGCTACTACAAATAATAGGAATCAACTGCATATGAGAATGCAAAGGGCCTGGAACAGACAAAACAACTTTGAACAAGAACAAAGTTGGAGAATTTGTATTTTTATTTCAAGGTTTACTCTGGAGCCATTTAAGACAGGTTGGTGCCGGGCGCGGTGGCTCACGCCTGTAATCCCTCCCACGCACTGTGGGAGGCCGAGGCGGGTGGATCACGAGGTCAAGAGATTGAGACCATCCTGGTCAACATGGTGAAACCTGTCTCTACTAAAAATACAAAAAATTAGCTGGGCATGGTGGTGCGTGCCTGTAATCCCAGATACTCAGGAGGCTGAGGCAGGAGAATTGCCTGAACCCAGGAGGCAGAGGTTGCGGTGAGCCGAGATGGCGCCATTGCACTCCAGCCTGGGTAACAAGAGCGAAACTCCGTCTCAAAAAAAAAAGACAGGTTGGTGCTGCCATACTTATAGGCGTATATTAAATAGATCAATGAAACTGAACTGAGAGTCCAAAAAGGGGCCCATACATTTATACTGCCTTTTGATTTTCGACAGAGGCACCAAAACAAGTCTTTCAAAGAAACTGGGCTAGATCAACTAGGTCAACATGAAAAAAATAAACCTCAGTATCATGATTTGATATATGTAAATTCATTAAGACATATCAGAGACCTCAACATAGAAATTAAAAGGATAAAGCTTCCAGAAGAAAATATAAGAGTGAAAGTACACTTTTATGACCTTGAGTAAGCAAAAATTTCTTAAATGACAAAAGACTGGAATCCAGAACATGTTCAAAACAGACGAAAGTCTTCAATAGACATTGTATAAAAGAACATATATGAAGAACCAAAAAGTTATATGGGAAAATACTCATCATTAGTCATCAAGGAAATATGAATTAAAACAACATTGTAATTCCACCTCATAAACTAAAATGACTACAGAAGTGAAAATCTCAAACACTGACAAGAATATGAAAGAACTAGAACTTTCTTTTTTTTTTTTGAGACGGAGTTTCGCTCTTGTTACCCAGGCTGGAGTGCAATGGCACGATCTCGGCTCACCGCAACCTCCGCCTCCTGGGTTCAGGCAGTTCTCCTGCCTCAGCCTCCCGAGTGACTGGTACTACAGGCACACGCCACCATGCCCAGCTAATTCTTGTATTTTTAGTAGAGACGGGGTTTCACCTTGTTGACCAGGATGGTCTCGATCTCTTGACCTCGTGATCCACCCGCCTCGGCCTCCCACAGTGCTGGGATTACAGGCCTGAGCCACTGCGCCCGGCTAGAACTAGAACTTTCATACATTGCTTACTTGAGTACAAAATGTACAGTCCTTTCAGAGAACTCTGTAGAAGTTTTTTTAACATACATTCATCTGTGACCTAGCAACTTCACTTCTAGATGTTTACACAATATAAATGAAAAGGTGTCTTTATAAGAAACTTGTTCAAGACTGTTTAAAGTAGCTTTTTCCATAATAGCAATAAAACAAAACAAAACTAGAAACAACCTAGAAAGAAAGGAAGAGAAAAAAGTGAAAGACAGGGGTGAGAAGGACTCTAAGGGCTCCTTCTTCCATCCTTGCCTCAAATAGAGCAGCTCATTCTTTTTTAAAAAACAAGCTGTGACCCAAACTTATTAGGTTATAGAGGTAATTATGTTTGAAAACAACTCATGCATCATATCAGTGAGCAGCAGATGACCTCCAGTATACAGATTTGAAGTTCTGACTGAGTGTGAGGAGAGGGTACAGAAATGGGGAGCTGTGTCAGATTCTGATGTTGGTCTCTGATGCAGTCACTGTGCTTCTCACTTGTATCCAAGGTTGACTAAGTTTAATAGATTTTGTATTCCTTCAGGAAAAGGAGAATCTTTGTAATTTGGAAAAGAAATACTCCAGCCTCTCTGGGGGGAAAGGGTTTCCCATTAACCCCAATACTTTAAAGGAGGTAAGCTATGATTTTACACGTCACTTTATGTTGCCTTAGAAATCAGGAGATGTATTGTGATTAGCTGAATAATTAAAATATTAACTCATAGGACCTTGAAAGCACCCAATGCCTGTATGCTTTTTTTTGCTTTTCATTATGTTGCTTTAGGATTTCAGAGATTATCTTGTATCTAACACAGATGCACATTGTGTGTGTGTGTGTGTGTGTGTGTGTGTGTGTGTGTGTGTGTCTACTTTGCTGGGTGGCGACATCGTAGCTTAATTTGGCGTTTCAAAAAATTTAAGATCCAGACCAAGATGAGTCTTAAATTCTGCTTTTTCCTTCCTGAGTCTCCTTTCTCTCTCCCCTCTTGTTTTACTTCTCCTTCTCCCAAATGTTGTAGAACATGGAAATTCCTGCAAACACCTGAGAATGTGGTCGGGTTTCTTTCTTTCTCTATCTTCCCACCCCCACCCCACTGTTGTTTCTGCTATTTTCACCTCTGAACTGGAAAGTCCTGTTTACAGTAAACTGTACACACTCTTTATCCCCAATATCTGTCTTTCCCCAATTCCCGTCACCACTTCCCCCGCACCCAGGTATCTTCAGCAGCTTCATTGCTACATTGGGAGAATATTTTAATTCTAATTTGGAAATTTATAAGTGAGAAAAAATAGTTTATATTCTTTATATTTACTATTTTCCTAAAAAGCTAAAAGAAAATCTTGCTTCTGCATAAGTGTTTGCATAATCAAAAAACCCATTTAGACAGTGGAGTTAAGACTCTTGCATAGAAAATATTTTTGTGTGTATAAGCGTATGAAGTGAAATGCTCATCACATAAGCATGACTACATGCGTACCTCAGAAGCATGTCCCGTTGTGAAATATTTCTTCCAAAGCTTTATTAGATCATCCAGTTTCATAGCTTCTTTTCATTATTCAGAACATGGACCTTTCAGGTTGAATGAACAAAGCCTGGTTGTGAATGGAATGTTGTGGCCTAAGTTAATGTTAGCACGGTGGGTAGGGGCAGGTCTTGTGAGTCTTGTTAAAGAAATGTGATCTACTTCATGTGCGATGGGAGGCCTTTAAGTGATTTTAAGCAGGGAGGTGACATTTGCTATCCACTCGTTAAAGATCACTCTGGGCTGCTCTGTGACTACTGGATCATAAAGAGTATGAGAAGGAGATGCAGGGAAATTAGTGTGGAGATGATTGCAGTAGAGATGCTGGGGTCGGGCCGGGCGCGGTGGCTCAAGCCTGTAATCCCAGCACTTTGGGAGGCCGAGGCGGGTGGATCACGAGGTCATGAGATCGAGACCATCCTGGTCAAAATGGTGAAACCCCGTCTCTACTAAAGATACAAAAAATTAGCTGGGCATGGTGGCGTGTGCCTGTAATCCCAGCTACTTGGGAGGCTGAGGCAGGAGAATT